>JAPYZM010000308.1:0-43104 GCA_030522845.1 Psyttalia concolor
GAATAATCCTGGATCCTACCCTACCTATTCCAAATCCCATCCAACAATTTCCTCTGACGTCACAAGAATGTGGAACGCTATATAAATTTCCCGTCTTTGGTTTCCATGGAAAAATAATATTCTACAAGTCCCTCTTATAAAAGTGAATTACTGTAATTGTTTTCGACTTACGTTATGGAAGAAGAAACCAATTCCCAATATGTAATTCACTGTTTATTTATTGAACGAAAATAATGACGATTTACTCAATATTAAATGGTTATGGCTGCATGGACCGAAAGTGAGCATTTTGTCAGAAAAATCGTATTCAACCCTCGGGAGTAGAGTCAGACAAGCATTCCCCACATGCTTACAACCCCCCGCCTTCCGCTCTCCTACTTTTCCTCCCTAGGTGATAAATATACCATTCCATGATTGAATAAACTATCCAATTACTGAATATTTGATATCAAAGCCTCAGCCACTTTAACCCCTTTGACAGAGGTAAAGTAATCTTCTGAATTGTCAAAATTAGAAAACTTTGCTGACCACGTGATTTTTATCTCCCTTGCAATAGCTAACAGTAAATTTTGTTTAGTAAAACCCATTGTATTTCCCTCATAGAATGAATTTATTCACTCTTTCATACAGGAAAAAATCATTTGATACAGGATTTTTTCAAACATCCTCTTGTTTTTTTTGTCCAACATAAAAAGAAGATCAATACCAGATATTTTGAAAAAAAAAATCAATTGTGACATCGCGTGAAGCGATTAACACAGCCACTTCCCCGTTTTTGTATCCGCAAGGCATAAATATTTACGACTCATTCACGTAGCTAATATAAATGCGATTTGGGCATTTGCTCTTTTTAGTGTATGCTCTAATCGGCTTATATCGTTGAGAATAAGGTGGGGTAGAGGAGGACGAGCCTGAGATCTCGCGACCATGCGAGAGAGAAGGAGACAGAGAGAGGGAGAGAGCCAGAGAGACTGAGGGAGAGACACAGAGAAAGAGTGAGAGAGAGCGACTCGAGTATTACAATGGAGATTTTGGATGCATTGTTGTGTCGTCGAGCCCACCTCACCTAGAAAGGGGTCCCTGTTAGTCCCCCCTCGTCTCACCCTCTATTTTTGGTCGGTGACGCGGATTTAGTCGCTCCACAGCTTCTCCATAGAGAAAATAAATCGCGTTGTTCCTTTGGCTGTCCAGAAAAATCCTTCCCCTTCATATGACCCAGCTATTGTAAATATTTTCAGTGTCAAGCATATGCTGAATCAAAAATCTTCCCCAAAAAATCCGAAATTCACCTATGGATCTATAATTCAACAATTAAATCATACGATTACCCGTGTGATCTTGCCTATGATCAGTCCTCATAGCCGTCGATAGTAGCGAATCGGCAAAATCCATCATTTACTCCATTTTCAATTTTTCTCACCTAAACGCATTTAAACGCGTTTGTGTAAACGGATATAAGTTAGATAAAGCGAGTAGTGGCTCTGTCATTTTTATCGCCTCCCTCCGTATTAAGAAGGTAGAGTCTTTCTCCGGTACATACGTACCCCTCTTTTATCACAAACACTCGTCGATTCTTTTTCTTGATCTATTTGTTCTTCACGAACTCTTGATTCATTCAAATATTAATTTTCCGTGTGATGGAGGAACGATAACTCTCAAATGCATAGAAATGCAATTTTTTATTTGAAAAATTGATAGATATGAAAGATTGAAATTCCTCTCGCTGAAAATAATAGTAATTATGCAACGTGTGCGTTATGGTGTTTTTGGCTCGTGGGAAGTTGTAACACGAGCCGAAGGCGAGCGTTATAATTGCACGAGCCAAAAAACACCATAACACACTAGTTTCATACAATATTTTATGTCATTGTGCATCGTAGTAATCCGCGATTTAACTGAGCGCCTATGGTATAAAAGAAATTTTTTTCTTCAATTCATGAATACAGGAGAAGTGAATATTCAATTATAACCCGTAATATTGATGAAATTTTGTTTTCGTTTGTACACCCTTTCGGGTTTTTAGGATTTGTTCCTATACCAAGCCCGCCCGCCCTGTACCTCATTTGGCTATAGGAACGAGGAGGAATCTCATTTGGGAGAAAATATGCCCAGGCACAGTCATCTCTTTGACGAGACTACCGCTCAGCAGTGAAACTGTGAGATTAGACTACCATAAATGTCGATTGTCGTCGCCGGGGTTTGAACCCGGATCATTGGCACACGGGTCTAGGCGCTCTAACCGCACAGCCACTGCCGTAGGCAACGATAATATTGATTAATTTTTGGTAATTTTTGTCGTGAAAAATATGGAAGACAATTTGCTAGTCATAATTAAATATTCATGAGTAAAGCAAACGTTGTTGCACGGTCGTGCAATTTTTTCCTGACAAAAATTACCGTTTGTCCTTTAATAACTTTTCACATATGTGGCAACTGAAAATTATCACGATTATCAATTATTGAGGAACGATTCTCTTAATGAATAAAAAAATTTTCATTACAAATAAAAAGAAACACCACAAATAATTTCCGAAAGGTCTGAAAGGAAAAAAGTGGAAAAAAAGGAGGGGAGAAAAAAAGCAACCAGAAGAGTGTCGATGACAATTTGACAAGCGTGTTGGAGTTGAAAAGCAAGAGGGATAGTAACAGTGGGCGAATGGTAAAGGCCCTCAGAGGTCAGCAATGTCCAGTGGTTTCAGCGTCTTACACCGATCTCCACTCCGCCTCGGGCTCAATAATGGAGGAGCAGAAGCTGTCCCTTTCCCGGGTTATATCCGCTCCCCTTTCCTCCCGGGTTCCATCTCTCTTACCACTGCTATGACCACCACGAAGACGCGGCACGACCGCGTGTCCGAGCAATGTTCCGGTGGACAGGCCATCGGGTCGCAAGGCCAGGGGCTGAGCCCTCATCTCCTCCCTCACCCACACCCGCACACATGCTTCGAATCCATGTATGTGTTGAAGAAGAGCTTCCAACTCTATCTCCGTCTCTACCTCTATCTCCCGTCGATATCAGCCGCCAAAGCTGTAAGACCCCGACGTACAACCGAGATCTCCTCCTTCTCTCTCACTGGTGCTATATCGCTAGGATCCAATAACATATTTGACGGCTTCAGGAGAGGGTCCGTGAAATCGGATTGACCAGCGTCCATCCATATTGGCTCTATCTCGTCTCTCCTTTTCTTATGCTCGTTTTACCTCCTTGAACTCAACAACAACCGCGCTAACAATCGAAAGACCAGTATGACTTCATTGATTTAATGGCTCAATAGAAATATGCATATTCACTACTCAATTACATCCAATTTCTAAAACAATTAGATAACATTTCTTTCATCACGCTGTGTCGGAAAAGTAACTTTTCAGTCACTCGACGCGAAGCGGAAAAGTACTTACGCTTTGCGGGAGGTTTATATCACGAGCCGAAGGCGAGTGATATAATCCCACGAGCAAAAATCCACTTTTTTCACGTGTTACGAACAATATTTTTCGTCTCAATGTGTCGGAAAAGCTCTTTTCAGTCGCTCGACGCAAAGCAGAGAGTGACTGAAAAGTTACTTTTCCGACACAGCGTGATGAAAAATTATTTTCGTAACTCGTGAAACAAATGGCTTTTGTCTCGTCGATTATGGCAAAATTTAGACGGGTTATTCGGTGAATTTCACTGAAAAATGTGGTCATTGACTTTGTTTATCTCGCAAAATGTTTTTTTTTCATATCGAAATATTACTAAAATATCATAGGTTTCCAGAATTTTGCGTACAGACTTTTTCACTGGAGCGAGAGAGAGAGGATTCGGCCACGCCCCCGCTCTGCTTGCTCGTCTCGCTCAATGCCTCGCTCATTTCGCTCTCTTCCATCCCAGTTACTGAAGATGAGCCTCCAAATCTTCTTCTCTCTCTTTTTTCCGTCGATATCAGCCTCTATAGCTGTAAAACTTCGACGTACAGCCGAGATCTCCCTCTCTCTCGTGGGTGTTATATCGCAAGGATCCAATAACATATTTGACGGCGTCAAGAGAGGGTCCGTGAAATCGGATTGACCAGCGTCCATCCATATTGGCTTCATCCCTTCTCTCGTTTCCTTATGCTCTTTTTATTTTCTTCAACTCTACGACCCTTTTTTCACTCAAGGGATTACTCGATGCCCACATGCTCCATCTTTCCGCTCTCCTCTTCCCTCTATTGGAGGAAATAAAATGAATGAAGTTTGAAATTTGCCGATATTTCGCTTGGGTTACCGATGCAAATTTTGAGTAAAAAATAGCCTACTTTGCGACGTAAAGTATACGGCAGTTTCATTAGAAGAAGGCATGGAATTCGTACTGACTCATGCCGATTCTGATTTGATGTTCTTGCCAGTCAAGCGTGAAAAATCCCGGATGCATTGAGAATTTATTGTTGTTTATTGATAATTTGTTGATGGGCTGCACGGAAAATAGTGTTTTGAGCGTCAGAAGTTCTATGTTATCGATTCTATTCCTGGTGTGAAGGACATTCAATAGAGAATTTCACAATCGATTCATAATTCTCATCTGGTATTGCTCATTGTTCTACTATTTCTCTATAAATACACAGAGGTTTCCTCGTTTAGAAAATCGATAGTTCTGAGCCTTGACATAACCATCAACTATTATGCAACGAATAATTATACCAAGTGGAAATATTCTTTCCAGTTCTAAAGAAATTGTTTACGAGATACAAACTTTCTTGCCGAGATAGAAAGACTTCAAATAAAATTCGATGGTTGCATCGACTCTTCCACGTCATTATATGACTTGTTTTTGTGTGGATTTATCTCGGCTCAGGTGCCTCCGTCGTCCTACTTGATTCAATTTCTTCTACTTGCTTCAATTCGTGACATTTTCATGGACTGATGGGAGTGAAGTTATAGTATCCACTAATTATTTTAACATGAAATTGTGAATTTTAATAAATTCGATTTGTTGAAATTAGACAAAAACTGTCACTTAATAAAAATTCTCAAAACATGCAAGGAAATTCAAGTAGAAATTTATAATAGTGTATGATCAAAATTAAAAGGAAAACATATTTCCAGATTTGTTTATCGTTTTGAGAAATATGAAAAAATGTTGATCGAAAACGTGATTTCAGGCGAGAAATCTAATAACTTATGGAATAATTCCTTCAAATTTGATCTCAACGATCCGCCCGGATTCGATAATCTCTCCAATATTTAATGCTTTATTACCTTAAAATTTGAATCTGCGAATTAATCTCAATCTTTTAAGCATTCATACCACTTGTCAAAAGAACATTTGTTAAATTCCGAAAATTATTTTATTCCTTTGCAGCAAGATTACGAAAATATTCAAATTTTCAGCGTTTTCAAAAATTAATCTCCTCATGGCCCCCACCACTTGAGCTCACTGTTTCGCAAGGAACTAATAAACCCGCATTGATGCAATTGAGTTGATTAAAACGTAGAGAATCGAGGGAAATAAATCCCGCCATTAAAACAGATGAACCCCTGACACTCTACTCACTCGCATTACTCGGGTTTTATTTCACCAGCAAAATTCTTCCTAAGTATAACTATAAGTTTACCACAACCAGTCGTACTTTCTACACTCACTTATTTGCTCGTTGAAAAACCAAACATGTATATAAAGGTATAAAGTCTGTACAGAGTAGTACTCAGATTCCGCTACTCTTCTTCTGTTCTGTCCTCCCTCTCCCCGTATCCCTCACTCACTGGTATCACTCATTGTCGAGTATTTTTTGTGGAGGGGTGTCGCCCGAGAAAGAAGGGAGAATAAATTGATTTCGTTGAATCAACCAGCCGTAACGCCCCCTCAGCATGATATCAACCCTAAGCTTCCAGTTATCTTCACTCCAAATTTTCTTTTCCCTCGTCTCTCTTTCTATCTTTCCTTCTCTAGGGTTTCAACAATTGTGAGATTATACAGAATTGTCGGTAATGTTGAATCCCCATTCCCTAAGAAATTTTCATAAATATGAATTAAGGAAATAAATAATTCGTAAATAAAATAATAAACTACATAAAATGGGAGTTACACTTATCCCTCACAGTAACCTCCAGAATCACCTATACTTTATGACATCATTCATTCCTGAGTAAACAGCCTCTCCCTTCGTCGATCCAATTTTTCCCTGATATTGTTAACATAAAAAATATATTTTATATCGGTAATTGAACTATTTCATTTCTTCCCAGCATTTATAACTTTTCAACGCCTAAAAATGCCTACAAGAAATGCCTGACATTTGGACATTTGTTTTTATTGCGAAGAAATAAATTATTCGTAAAACAATGATAAACTATTTTAATGTTGAAAGAATTATACTTAAACCTCACAATGATCTCCAGAATCAGCAACAGTTTTTTTATGGTATAATTCATGCCTGCGAAAGCAGTCTCTCCCTTGCCTGATTCGATTTTTCCTGTTATCACTAACAGAAAAATAGATTTTACATCAGTGATTGACATGTTTAAATTTTCTCTTGTACTTACGACCACCACTTTATTCCGAAAAAAATCAATTTCATCATGTGAAGACAACGTTATTATGTCCCCAGAAGGTTCTGAGAGAACATTTGATAGACAGAGAGAAAAATATACTATACGCGCCGTTTTTCATTCACCTTTGAAACTGGAATGTGAGAAAAATTTGAGAAGGTTGTACAGAAAACTTCAGATAAAATTTTTTACGACACTACTTGTGCTCGAGTAATGACTTCTCCTTTCCTAATTGCAATTTTTTTACCCTTAATCGTTGACATTAAAAACATATTTCATATTAAGCTATTTCACTGTTTCCCTGTATAACCGACTACTATTTTATTCAAGAAAAAACAAAATCAATTTCATCGTGTGAACATACGGCTATGATACGAGAACCTCCAAGTGTGTAGTGCGGTTGGATTTTAGGATCGCTGTTAGGCATTAACGACTCTGGTAGTTATGCCGAGAAAGAGCTAGCCCTGTCGTTACACGCAGATCGAGGTGAATACGGAGGTTTGATGGTCTTTGATGGCAATTCGACAAGCCTCGAGTATCCACAGCGTTAGGTACTCCCTTTCTCTACTCCCCCCTCCTTCACCCTCTGTACTCGTCCCTGTCCCTTCCACCTATCTCTCAAACCGATGTTCACGGTTTGCCGTAATTGACATCACAGCGGGTGTAAATAATGGCACGTGCGAATAACGACAGTGCAGTCATCGTTAATGTTATAACGATTCTGGCGAATTTTTAAACCCAAAAAAATCACATTCGCACAATTCCAGTAATGAAGAATCAGTAAAAAATGAACCGTAGAAATAATTGTGCAGCTTGATGAATATGAGCACGGAAAGAAACAAATTAACTCGTATCACCAATTGAAAACTGTTCACAAAATTGACGACGTAAAACTTTGCAAGGAATTTTGTTGTTTACCTGAACGAAGGATTGCCCCATATTTTGTTTTTTTTTGGCTATCATGGTAACAATCTAGTAACACAAAAAATAGATGACAACTTCTTAAAACGTACCATTCGAGAATAACGAGTCCGAAACGCAAAGAGCACTTGTCAATATTTTTCAACGCTTAACTTAAAATATGAACTAAAAACTGACATTTCTGCTCGAACATGCAGTACAGATGCCCTGAAATAATCCATAAAACTATGAATAAAAATCTGAAATAACTTCAACACGCTCGATTCTCCTAATATTATAAAATTAATTTTGATTGACATTTCCATCGAGCTGCCTTCGTCTTCCATTCGGGAATATCTCGCATTAATTTTCCAATGAAAATATCAGGACGTCAGTATGGCAATAGTAGTAGGAGAGAGGAGGCGAGAGAATGAAGAGGACTTGAGTGGAATAATCGTACAGGAATATGCAATGAGATCCCGAGGCATTCACCCTGTTACCAAGGAATATATTCAAGTATTACATCTAGTAGACGAGTGTATACTAGGTTTAGTTCGGTCCGCGTAGCAAATCCGAGTAGAGTGCCGCTGTGCATCCCCTGGTCTATCCCCGTGGTAGGGCCCTACTCCCCCCGGTCTGCTGGACGTTGACGGGGCCAAACACCGATTTAATTAATTGCCTCGAGTAACATAGATATAACCTTCACGCACACAAGCAATAAACTTCTATTCTGAGATAGCACTGGGAACAATCAATGTCCTCTGCAACTCTATCCTTTATTCAAATATAAATCATCTCGCAAATAGTAACTAGTGTCGGTGACAACAAACGATGACAATGATGACGACGAGGACATGAGTTCTAGACTAATGGCTTTAAGTGGCAGCAGAAGAACAGAAAAAAATGAATGACCACCAGCTTAATTCTTTACAGCAGAAATTTAGGCAGTCGGATATAAAAAATGTAATAATGAAGTTCTTAAAATAAGCCCTTTTATGCGCGTTAACCGAAAATTATTGAAAAATGAATTAATCAAGTTTGGAATCAATTTAACCAAATTATCAATGATGATTTAATTCACTCGGGATGGAAATAATTTAAATAGAAGAAGATCAATAAATATGAGAAGATTAAATTTACAACAAAACCATAGTCACTTCAATAACGAGAATGTTTGTATGTTTCAGAAATCTAGAACTTCTGTATTTAAGCAACGTCGATTTTATATGCTAATTACACAATATTTCTGAATTTATACTAAAAATTTTCTTCAGTTATTGATCTTCAAAAACTCAATTTTTCGAATTCCGGAATCAGCATAATTTGAAAATCCAAGAAAAGATGCTTTATTAGTAGTATAATTACTCAAGATTGTAATTCAAAAACCTGAATAATTTTTTTTTCTGTTCTTCAATTTGGCGCACTAAGGCCTACCACTGATTTAATTCTTCTTCTCGAGTGATAAAAACCATTCTAAGATAGCCCCAGAATAATGAAATGTCCTTTGCAACTCTATCCTCCATTCAAATATAAATCACCTGGAGTCTACCAACCAGTATCAGCGACAATAAACGACGACAATGACCACGACAATGACACGAGTTCTAGACAAATGGCTCCGACTTGAGAGTGAATAGAACATAACCACGAATACACAGCTGTTGAAGACTTTAAAAAAAATAATAATAATATAGGGAAGAAGAGTGAGAGAGTGGCCGGGACAAATGGGAGTGGAGAGCGTGCGCATGAATATAATAAAACGATCCTGAGCCATGCACACCCACTCGTGTATGGCAATGCAAACGTATCCCACCACAAACACGGGACTAAGAAGGTACAAAAGAAATTGAGTAGACACTGGGAATATTATAATAATGAAGCCTCGTCCATTTCTCAGAGTGTCAACTGCACTGTAAATCGAATGATCCGTATCCAAGGGGACGCATCCTCGTAGATATCCCTCGGGGGAGTAATTCACGCCTTGAAGTGAGGGTGAGACTTCATCAGTGGATATTAAAGGATTTGCATTGCATCGATGTGAGAGCTGATTCTAGTGTATGTTAAAATTCAGGCAATATCACTTGGATGAATGATGCTAGATTTACACGTAGTGTCTTGGGGCGTGGCTGGATAACTTACTGAGGGTGAGAAAGAAGTGAAAATACATTAAGTAAAGCCACATCTGTGTATGAAAGGGGGCACCCCCTCAAACTCCATCGACTCTAATCTTAATGTCAACTTTATAGCCTTGCAATTTGCTTATTAACTAGCGTTTAGCACTTGCGTGTGTTGCTCGCAATTAATTAATCGAGAATGAGGCAAAAGTGTCGCCAGATGTGTTGGAAAACCCCTGTGACCCTCATCCCCCTCGTACGTGCGCTGGCAAAAATACCTACGTATGTGTATAATTTTGTCATTCAGGGGGTAAAGTGATTGTGCCACTTGCTCGGTCTGGTTCAACCTGGATGAGAGTATACTTAATTCTCACGTTGCACTGAGGCTTTTCCACTACTGGAAAACTTTAGACAGGGTCGAGCGCGAAATAGAAGGGGGAGGGTGAAGAAAGGAGGGAGAGTAGAGACGGTTTTCTCAGTGCCTCAAGGGGGTGGAAATGGGGTTGGGCTGTGCAACACCCACGACAAGATAAATTCCACGGGAGAACGGAACACAGAGAGAACCCCCCCCCCCCCTCAGCATCCCGCTTTCGTCGCCAAAGTTACCGGGAATGTTGGGTTACTCTACAACTGAGAAACGCGCAAGTAGCGCTTTTATTTACATAAATGGAAACAGCCCTCGCGGCTTCCTACTTCTACTCCAACCCCAGCCCCCATCCTACCTAGTCATCCGGCCAATGCTCGCCTAGGAACGAATCACGGAGAAAAAAGTTTAACTCGTTCGTATCAGTCGTTGTTGTAGTTTCAATAATTTCCAGCCTTTTTGGTTTTCTGGGGATTTGAAGTTAGAGGAGGTGTGGCGTTGGATGCGGTGAAGAAAAATTCTACAATAAAATATTTAGGTGGAAATTAGAAAAAAAGTTGAAATAGAGTTTTTTGAATAAATACGGTGTAGAAAAACTTAAAAAATGAAGCAAATGAGATCTCAAAGATTATTCTTAATATCCTCGTTCAAATCTCAACTATCTATAAATAAAAATGATTAATAAATGTGAAAGACTGATTGTAAAATTCCTTGGAATGAGAAAACAAAGAAAATTATCGGTAGACATATCGGAACTAGGATTTAAGAAAGTTTTAAAAAAGTAGAGAAATTGTAGACTCATTAATTGAAATAGAAAAATATAAAAATTCAAAATTAAATGATGAAAAATGAAAAAATGGTGCAGAACGTCATAAACCATTCAGTGTCTCCCAACTTTGTTTTTTGTTCTTTTTTATGATAATCTAGTGATGTTGGGAATGAGAAATAAAACAGAGTGGGCAGGAGTCGGGGATGAAGTTATGACAAAGTCTATGCGCACTTGGTCGTCAATCCAGAAGCGATCAGCTCCTTAACGGTGAGAAGTAACGATCCGAGCATAACCTGACGCCCTTTCAGTAAGCGATCACTCCACTCAGTAATCTCCCCATCAAAACTTAACGTCATCGTATAAGAAAGAGGCAATAACTGCTCGCAAACTCTCCGCCACGGAGCCCTTTTCTCCAATGTCACCTGAATCTTACAGTTTTGGTTCCACTCCCAAGTCTGTTAGAGAGGACATTTTGGAGGTAAAGTGCCAACTTGAAAGCGATACTTTGAATAATTATAGGGTCTTTCGATGTTTAACATAGAGACTGCGAGACCCTCATGGTTTAGCGAGTCGTGGAGAGGGGTTATTGATAGAGGCAACACAAAAAATCTATATGTGATATTGACCTCGAGTTATACAGGCCTTCGCCGATAGGTTCAAATCAATAAAGATTTCCCATCGCGAGACGAGCCAGGGCGAGGAATGGGGGAGGGGAGGGGGAATATTTCAAACATCCGTCGAGGCCTTCTACCCCACACCCACTCGCCTTCACAACATCCTTCTGCTCGGTTTTTCCGCCCTCTCCTTTTCCCTCGACGTCCGATGCGTCTCCCTCTCATTCACACTTTTATTATCCCAGAGAACGAGAAACATTTTTTATCGACTGGCCCCCGATGTGCCGCGACACGGGCAGTAAACTTTTCCTTTACTATTTTTTTTCTACACTCCTTCATTTTTCTTCCACTTCGAGCAGAAATACAGAAAAGAAGAAAAGTGAGTTGGTTTTTTTTTTCGAACGAATGTTGCACTTGTCAGTTTCTCCACCATTTTATTGAAGCACTAGCGAGTGCCAACGTTGTCCAAATAATCGACGTTTACCCAGAGTTTATTTCTGGAATGGAAATTATGAATTATCATATGGGCTCGTCTGATGGCAGATTGAAAAAACATATTCCGAAGACATGAAATCAGTTGAAAATAGACTAATTGATCTCATTGGTTTATTCAGTACGTCTCTGAAATCCGTCTGACGTTGGAATAATAACAAATGTCCCTGGATCCCAATTGATTAAATTATCGAAACGTATATTTTCAAGTTTTATTCAGTTGGCAGTTATCCTTAATAGACTGCGAGGCGAAAATATTTATATTCTCCTCACGTGTTAGCATTTTGAGCGGCCGTGATGCGGCGGGGAAATGGAAATGGCTGAGGGAGGGAAAAAAACGGAGTGATTTTTCTCCGGTTGTGATGTCAGAATGACCACTGCGATGAATCCTCAGGGGGGACTTGGAAAATGTAACCAACGAGAGAGCCTCGACGAAGTGAGTGGAAAAGACTCGGTGGAATGGAGGAATTGTTATATATCCGAGGGTCGGAGGGGCTCCAACGACGTCCGTCAGGAGGTAATTGAATACCTTTCGCCGTGTCAAAGAGGGGTTCACCACCTCGGGATTACGCGAGAGTAGCATATACATGGTGAACGTTTGGAGAGTATGTGGTCCAGGCTGAGTCATGGTGTGGGAGAGTCCACTGTACCCGGCGATGGCCCAGGGGATGCGCGGGACATTTGTCAACGAGACGAGCGGTGAGTGGAGTGGACCTTCAACCTCCTCGGACTCATCCTCTTGGTCTCTTCCCCCTTCGTTTTCCCCCTTTTTCCTCCACTCACCTCGGTGTCACGTACGTGTATCCCTTCGAGACGCTTCTATGTGTCCAATTCTGGGATATTAACGAAGTAACGGATAGGAGAAAAGAGAGGGGCAGTTTGTTCAGCAAGTTTGGTGAAAAAATGTTGATTTTTGGGGTTTCCATGAGCGCGAAGTAAGGCGTGTCATAGTGTCAACGTGACACGCATAACAAAATTAATAGAAAATCCTTACGAATTTGTTAGACAATTTTTTTGCGAGCTGAGGGACATCGAATTGTCTAGTGAATTCGCTAGGATGACCTGGATTTTTTTTTTATGTGGAGAATTTCAAAAAGAATCGTATAACAATTTTTAAGACTCAATATGAGACCCTTTAAAATTTCTAATCGATGCTTCAAACAATCGCAAGTTGAGGTTTTCCAGGCACCAATTCATCAATATTAAGTGAAATTACACCTTAAAAACTCGATTTTTACTAATCTGTATTTAAATTAATAAACTATTAAAATAACATATGATATGATAAGGGCAATTGTCAGTCTTCTGAAATAAGTCGTTCATTCATCAAACAATGCGCAATTCGAAAATTTCACTAATGATGAATTTAATAATGTATAAACAAATATTTGAGAAATAGTACTGATAAGCAAATTCAGAGTTAGGTATTGAAAATTTATAAGTATACTTATGTCTGGTCAATTGGAGAGTTTCGTAAGTTCAAGTTCATGTTGAAATCCTAAGTTTCAAATTTTTTTTTGTGTTTACTATTGTTATTGGAGCACCCTTCGGTGACTCAACAATAGGCAATTCTCAACGACACACTGTACACTGAATTGAAAATGGAACACAGTCATGGTAGGATACGTAAAATGAACAGGAGAGTTTCGGTACGGGTTACGGTGGGGGTGTGTCTGGGAACAAGGAACGGGCGGATTCTGGATCTCACTGCTGAGCTGGCTCACTCGCGTCTCTCGTTTGCCAACAATGTTCCCCCCTTTATTTGATTATAGGGCATTCGTATACATGATTTAGTTCAAACCCATGGAAAATTTGGATGGTTTTTTGGTCTATTTGGATTTTTTCTAGCAGTGTCGGAGTTTTGGTGGGTACAATACTCGATGTTTTTGGGTTAGGTGAGGGAATGGTGAAATTATACTGTAGACGGATGGTATAATGTAGTGTAGTATAAAGTTTGTTGATAATTTTTTACATTGGTAGAAAAAAACCGGGAATAATGAACAGTTGACTACTGATCTTTCGTCACTGCTGATAGTAAAAATAATAAAAAAATTCTAATTTTAGAAATTTGATTGAAAGAATTGATTTGGTTTTAATACCCACTTCGGCGATAATTGTTTTGACAATTTCATGCCATTCGAGTTTCATAAAGATACCACGATTGAAAAGAAGGGAAAGAGAACAGTTAATCTCTGGCTTGCTTTGGTTATCAGTTTAATAACAAAACTATCCGATATAAATCAAGGTGTTAAAAATTATTGAATAAATGCAGTATGAGTGGTTTATTTCAGATTGGAATGACCCAACGTCCATCCAGAGAATAAAGTACTGGCTGTTTGTTAGGTGGTAGGGTTAATGAAATGATACATCGTAAGCGTGGCTCAGCAGTGGAAGGAGAGACGTTACTACGGGATTCTAACAGATGAAACATTAGGCGAGATAATGGGCCCATTTCCCAGTGGGGGTAGCCCGCTCTCAGAACACGCGTTGAGGTGGGGGCTTTGATAGTAACATGGGGTCAGAATATTTCTACAAATCATTACTTTTAATTCGCCCTTTTCTCTCCCTTTTATCAAGACTAATGTACCGGTATTTTGTTGTCTGAATGTGGATTGAAAGTTCCTTCAGCGTTGGGAAAGAGAGTCATTGCTGCTAACTGATGATGGAAAAAGCGAGTGAGCGTACAATGGGGATGCGGATGCGATTAGCAACATCTTCATAAGCTCTGGGTGTTACGGTGATGCGTTACCCAGTACAAAAAAACACCAAATTTATCTGTATACACCGTTGGATTCCTTCCGTAAGTTAATGCCACCATGGGGTTCACGTGTCCCTGGATGTATGTGGGGAGGCAGCTGGCATCGCCGCGGGATACCATCGCGCACGCCAGTGGGTCGAGACAGCCTTTTGACTCTTTCCATCTTCCAACGCGTTTATTATGCGAAGATGCCCTATGAAATCTATACTAGTGTTTGGAGCCAATTCAAAGGCACAACACTATAATTTTTCATGGGGTAAAGATAAAGAGAGATGGAGGGAGGGTGGGCCATTCATTAGATCCGGCTCGGTTGGTTCACACGTTGTTGGTGGGATGGTGAGCATCTTCTTTGGGATTTGACACCTTAATGTACAACAACCCAGCTTGATGTTATGGATTGGTGTAATCTTCGGCATCCGCGTGAGTCTAAAAACGAACGGAAGCTTTCATTTTTAGAGTTTTGAATAAATTCTTGGGGATTAAATAGTAGAGTGAATGATTATTGTGAGATTTGTTATGAAATGTTGACAGGTCAGTTCGACATTTTTGGTGATAGAGTAATCAGCTTAGAAGGAATGGATTCTAGGAAGAATCACAGAACAGCTCTCAAATAAATATTAAGGTAAGATTTTTTAATATTGTCATCATGGTTTTTAGTCATCCAGAATTCGCATGGTCGTTGACAAATAAAGCCGATTGCGAGGGGCAGTTGTTATGTCAGTAAGATTATTAGAATTTTACTGTGAAAATGTTGAAGTTGGTTTAGTTTCGACTGACTTTTGAAAGTTAATAACATAATTGGTGGTTACCAATTTTCTTACCATTAACTTATGCCACCCCCAATAAATACAAACGTTTCGCAAAATATCTTGGTCAGAAACATAGGAAATGAGTGGCCAGAGTGGTGGTGGTCACCCGTAGTGCTGGCGCGAGAGTGCATATCGCGGAGGGTATAAGTCACGGACACCCCGCGGCGTACCATCCGGTAACTCGACACCGTCGTTTGTACAGTGGATACGGCTAACGCGCTCCAGCAATGGCCAAACGTTTTCACAAAAACATACGTATGAATAAGGTATACAATAGCAAGTTTAATAGCCGAACCGAGGGCCCCCAGTGACAGAGAGAGAGAGAGAGAGACGGAGCAATCCTAGACAGAGAGAAGAGAAACAATCATCCGTTGCCATGTATTCTCCTGGTATTGGGGATGTACCTATGCTATGATATGATATACTATTTAAGGATTAATAGAGCCATAAATAAGATTGACTTTCGTTGACGTGGTGTGGCTCAACAATGGACAACCCGCTGTCGTTGATCTGCAACCGATGTGGACTGTGTGGGATTAGACGAGCAAAAAAGGTGGGGAGGAAAAAAAAATGGGAAGAAAAAAAAACGAGTTGGGATGAACTATCGAAGCCACCGGGGTCTCTCCGATTCAATAATTAATTACTGCAGCGCCGGTGGAGATCCGCCGAGCTTAATGCGGTGGTGCATTCATCATAATAAGCGGGAGCGACTCCGGGAGCCGATAAATATTTGATCTTCCTGATGGTTCCGCCACACACGCTTCCTCCCTTTTCTTCGTTTGATGCACTCGTCTGATCTGCAATCGTTGATTTCTCATTGACGTTTTTTTTTATCGCTGGCTGTGATCCTTCTGGAGCACAAAAGGGCCCAGTGAATGGGCGACGAGGGAGTCGACTGAGTGAATCGAGTTGCTCTGATATCGGTAACACGCGAGAGAAAATTGAGAGGTGGAAGGTATAGAAGGGCTATCAGTTGGTTTTATAGCAGCACCTAACGTGGTGAAACACAATTGGTATTAATGCACGGCTGGGGCCCCGCGAGACCGAGATAAATGATCGCTGGATGGTTTCACATTCTTCTTGTTATTTCCTTTTTTTTCTCATTCGAATGGAAAATGGATATTAATGGAAAACAGTGAATGGTCACTAGCCCATCAGGCTCTTCTGACTTATGGCGGAGGAAGTATTTCTCGTAGGTTCTTAAAGCTGAGACAATTTGTCAGAAGGATAGGCGTGGATGCAGGAATTTGTTAACACCTCGAGTGAATTATTCGTTTTGCTGTCAGGGGACGTAACCGACAATCGAATTATCAAGATTTATCTGGCAATTGTGAATTTAAATATGAGATGGCTTTTTTAACGTAGATTGCATTGTTTGGAAGGAAAATTGATGTTTGAAGTAGTAGGAATAATTTTGTAGATAAGAACATTTCTCGATTCAAAAAAAAATTGTTTTTTCGACTACCAGAATAAATTTAAAGAGAACGTTATTAATTGAACATATAAGGTAATCACAATATTTAGCATTTGAAGTTTTGGAAGATTGTAAAATTCAAGTTTCAAAGGTCTCAATGTGAAATTTTTCAACCATTGAAATTGAGATTATAAGTTTGAAATTCACATTGACATTTTTTATACAATTGTATTAAACATTTAATCAAAAAATTCTGGCAATGAATACATTTGACTCAAGTGATTATAGGTCTCATGTTCGGCTTCGACCATGGAATCATTGGTATATTGACGCTCGCCATGATTTTCTTAAAATCTGTAACATCGTTTTAACGCATACACAGTAGTCGTAAAAAATGCAAGTACCTCATTATCTGTGTATAAATTCCGCAATACGAATAAAAAACATATTTGCTAATCGTAATTATAAAAATTGAATTTCCACAGTTTACATCCCCCTCTGGTAATTCCTCTAATAATTCAAGCTAACAATATCCTCAACTGAAATATAAATGTCACCAGTCAAGAATTTCCTCCCAATAAAAAACTGCAACTGATAAAATTAATGAGTTCTGCAATAAAAAAAACATTTCCAAGAACGGTTTAATAACATGTACATTAAGATAATCCTGACCATGCACAATCTGCAATGAGTTGAGGCTTGGAATAAGGTATGATTCAATTGAAATAAAGATACCAGAGTACTTAAAAATCCTACAAATACTCACACAAAAAAAAGCAACCACACAGAGTCACCTCTGAAGAATTCTACTCGTGAAAACCCGGCGAAATTTCACCTTCTCCACCTCCAATTCCCCCATTAAACCGCAAACAAGTGAAACACCACTAAAAATCGTCGAAACACGTAGCTCCCCATCATCTGCATGGAATTTCCTGTCTAAACTTAAACTTTGATACAACGACTATGAGACATTCGTTACAAAACGCGTGGGCACTGGGCTCCAGAGGTGAGAGAGAGGGAAGGAGTGAGAGGGAGAGAAAGAGAGAGAGAGACTGGTTGGGTTGAAAAGTTGTCGTGTTGGAGACTCGTAAAAGAAATTGCAGATAGTGGCACGAGGATTGCATGTCAGGTAAAAGAGGAGTGAGTAGGATACTAGTAAAGCCAAGTGGCCAGGAGAGCCACCAGTCATCATTAGGGAATCTCCAGCGTGTTTAAACCCAAGTCCAAATAATGGACTCTCATATTATACACGTTTACAGTATAAGAGTGTGCACGCAAGCCTCGTTTTCTTGATTCAATAAAAGCCACTGCGCGTTATAATGCACCAAGCTGAGTCGTGATGGTGTTGAAGCGTTAGATGTCAGCATTTCAAAATGCTCCTGTGACACGTAAAACTCGTATACCATCAGCGCCGGAAGGATTAATAATTAAATAGTCCAGTGCTAGCGTAATCAGCCAGAAATACTTCTTATGACTTTTTCCAAGCTGGCCTCTATTTTTATTGCCACTCGGAATACCAAGACTGAAATATTCTCGTGTATAACTTGGGCGATAAGCTAATCAATCTGCCTCATGGGAATGTCTTTAAATGGTTATAAATGCCTCACACGAAGTTTCTAGCTGTAGCGCCATACACTCTCCTACATCTACATGAATA
Organism: Psyttalia concolor; assembly: GCA_030522845.1. Lineage (NCBI taxonomy): Eukaryota > Metazoa > Arthropoda > Insecta > Hymenoptera > Braconidae > Psyttalia > Psyttalia concolor. Next base: position 18,393 of record JAPYZM010000308.1, read on the forward strand.
TCATTAGCCCCTTAACGATCACCACCGCTCTCATTATCAGTCCGACTAGCCGTATAAGTAGACTTTGAAATAGTCCAGCCGAGGTGAACAATGCCACTGAGACTGGCTACCACTATTTCTCGATGACGAGTCCAATCTGACTCATCGTACGTGTCTCAGAGACAATTGGCTTTCCAGTGAATTCATTTGGAATTAAAACTCTGAAAGGTGCGCTTGGGGGGAAAATAGAAGATATATGTCTGATTTTAACGGTTTGTCTATTTTTGGGTTTTATCTGACTTTTTCATCCCCCTTGGTATGATTTACATTCGAGTGCAGCAGTTGATCTGAGAGCCAATGACACTGGGTAACCTGAGTAAGATCTATTGAGAAAATCTAAGAATGGCACACGGCACAATTTGATCATAAATTTCGATCTCGCAAGAGTAAAATATTTTCCACTTTATTTCGCTGTAAAAGCCGCGAGCCATCATATTGACGTTAGCGTTAATATACGAATACGAATAGTACGAACATTTTCATTTCAATAATGGACGATCGAGAAATTTCAACAGGAGTTGTCACCCATTGATCATCTCTCTATAAATGACACCAAAAACTTACTACACTTTTGACTCATGAAATCTACTTTGACACTTCGTACATGTCTCTAAGATAATTGGATTCTATTCAATTTATTTGATATAGACTGTGAAAGGAGCGCATGGGGAGGAAAATAGACCATACTTCTGAATTTAACGGTTCGTCGATTCCCAGTTTTATCTGATTTTCACAGACACCCTGTCCAACTGACATTCGAGTCCATCAGTTGATGAGGGTGCCAATGACACTGGTGAGCCAGAATGAGCTCCCCGAAAAATCATTGGAAACATCCGAATGTTATTAATGGGAGGGAGTGACCGCAGGCGTAAAGTCGTTTGTCGTGTTTCTGCCATTGCACTCAATTCCATAGATTATCGTTTATGTCGAATTCTGATACCGGGATAACCGACAGGCAAGATATTTCCAACAAATGGATGAGGCAAGCCTCTGTGTCTGTTCTCCAAACCCATCGGCTGTTGTATCAGTGCATCACTACCGGAATATACAGGATATTCATAAGTGAAGTGTCACAGCAGATGGCCAATTATCCCCGCAAACAATAAACACAATTTAATTTTATATTCATTCGGATATCCAACGTTTCACGACACAACTGGTAATCCATCAACAGTGGTCGACGGAGGGGAATGGGGATTACTCGGAACTGTCGTTCGAGTGTCATTGGCTGTATCGTCGCAGGTATATAACTACTGGACTACCACAATGTGCGAATTCGACCTCGTTTTACAAATGCCAACATCAAATAATCCTCGAACCCACACGCCCGATACACAACGCCAACACTTTAATGTACCTGGGTATTGTTACATATTTATGCAATGTATTTGACTATTTCCGAAGCGTTAATCCCCCCAGGACAATGGCCAATTTTTTGTTACTTTTTTTTCGGGTCGCGTATTCGCAAATGATTTTTGTTAAAAAAACTTTTTGAATTTAAGACTACTAATTTAGCTCTGCTACTCCCAGTGGGTACGTCGCGACTCTCCATGGATTTCTCTCCTCTTCTTATGCAAATGGAGTAAGGAGGGATAAAAAAAAAGAGGGCAGAGAGGAGGCTCGCGTGTTTTCAGCGTGTTTTAATTATTCAAGCGACAACTTTTCCCAATGAAATTAGTGCCCTCGCGAGGGGCTGACTGTTGCAGTTTCGAGTTCTTCGGGGGCGACAAGTGTTTTGCTCACTGGATTCATTCGACCCTCAGCCGGGGCGGACAATAATAACCCGTAAACTTTATATATAAACATAATACCTGGTATTTCATTTCATATATGAGTGTCTCAGACTTTGCTGCGAATATCTCCACTGGGGAATGGAGAAAAAATATTCACCATAGCGAAAAATGTAATGATTAGAGGCACTGAGCAGTTTCTTGGCGTGCCTTTTTCTTTCATTTAGAAATGTGACTTTATAATCCAAGGATCGCTGTGAACAATACAAGAAACATAATCACATTTATTAGAAAATGCAGTATTTATTCTGCCGTGATAATAATTACTTAAGGGGAAGGTCCTTTATAATTGGCAAAAAATCATTTTTTCACATTTCGAAAGTATGAGATATTGCGAGTAGACGGGGAAGAGAGAAAATCGAAATATTCACAGAACCAAATCGACGGAATTATTTTATAACCGCTTAAAAAACTCTTTACTAAATTGCTCATTCTTTAAGGAGCAAAGGGTTTGTCTCCGTCAATACATAAGTGGGATACCAGGCATTTCTCGGCTTATACGATTATCTCAAACTTTGTTACGAATGTCTCCACAGGGCGATGAACAAAATTAAATGGTAAAAAAAAGTCGTCATAAGAAGCAGAGGTATTTTTTGTTTCAGTGTTAAAATTTGAAGGCTGGAACGTGCCGTACAAGTATCCGGTTTGTCGGTGAGGACGGAGGAGAGCTGCAGTGGGAGGGTGGTTGGGCTGTCGTAGTTATTTGGCAGTAACAATAACAGTCGTGCCACACGGAGCATACAGAGCGGCCGTGTTTGGCGCCGCGTTGTATGAATGAAATTATTCGCTTCTGGGAATACCCCGGGGTCGAGACCCCGAGGTGTTGATTGCAAGGCGGCAGCTGTGTTTTATACGGCTGTTGGTACACAGTATGTGCTATACAAAACCCGGGGCTCACCAAAAGGAGGCAGCCTGCCTCACTTGGTCCTTTAATCTTTGCTGCCCTTTCTTATTGTATAATCGTCGTGTTTCGTCTGCGAATTCAATATCATCTTGGGCTCAGCACATTCTACGGTGTCTTTAAACGTCACTGCGAGCAAATGGAGAGCATTTGAGAGACAGGGTGATCCGACTGCGAGCCTCGGGGGAGAATAACAGCCCCTGTCTATGTGCGGTCACTTCCGTTTCCCCCGTCGACGTGGCCATGACCGTTCAACGCACAACCATAGCATCTCATCCCGCGTCACAGGATCACATGCCTGTGGTGAGGCAGCATTGCCACACCTAGTCCGTATCATCCTGCCTCATTCTCGATGATTAACGGCACCCCGGTGACTCCCCGAGTGTCTATTATCTTCTCAGACCTTCAACTACTGATCCTTCGTATCAAGTTACTTTGTGAATATTATCATTTTAACTTGACGTCGATGAATGACCTTAAATGTTGTGTTTAATGCGTGCGATGTATAGGCGGGTGAGAAAATAGTGTATGTCAGTACATCAAAAAAAACTGTTCTAGCGGATATGAGGTTTGCAAGGATTAGCCGACGACAAAGGCTGCAATAATTTTTTTCACCGTAGGATAACAATTATAATTTCGGGAAGTATTGGGTGGTCATTACCGTCATCACATATTTACCCGAAGGTTTAATTAGCGCATAAAAGAAATCCCCACTCTAATTATTTCCGCGTCCACATTCCACTTTCAGAATCTCAATTAAAAGCATTTCAAAAGTTTCAGGTGTCACCCTCTGCACGGCCAAAGGGGTTGAGAAAATTAAATATCAGATGTTGACAAATTGCGAGGAGGCGTCGCTACAACGGATATTAATGGCATCATGACAAAAAGTGAGTTACTCCCACTATAATATATATTTTTTTCTTCTCCACCCAACCTTTTGACTTGCAGCTGCGGATGAAGAGAAACGAGACGTGTTCCTGACGAGTCTCGAGAGGAGTAAAACGGGAGTAAAACTTTTGGCTGCCGAGAGTTTGCTACCCAGAATGGTGGATGTCTTGACAAGACAACGATAGGGAGAAGAATCGGCAGGATGGCAAAGGGGAAATGGAATGCCCAGTGGAATTTTTACACTCAATGTTAGTGCAGAATCACGGAAAGAATAGACGGTAAAGGGCTGCTGATGGAAGCCACCGCGAATCCCCATCAATAACGCCTCACAAGGCAGTCCTCTGCGACCGTAAGATTAATCACCCTTCTTCCCTCATCCTCTCCCACAATCACCCCACACTCTGGTCAGTGTCTATCCCATTAATTTAATGATGTACTATTGATTTCATTCCTCGGAGATTCTCAAAAAAAAATCACTAGCCAGAGAGAAAAACAGCGAAAAGAACAGTGAAGAAAAAAAACACCGAGATCGGAGTGATCGAATCCGAGGGAGTACGAGGGGGTAAACCTATCCCTCTTGAATTTACGATCCACCTCCAGGAGTTTGAGGAGGTGGAGGTTGCGGTTGGATGTCGTCCACGGGCGTTGGGCTTAAATTTATCTGGTAGCGGCACTGATAGAGACGCTCATGAATAGATCTGCGCATTTTCCACACCCAATAGAAGTGTGAACGCAAGGTGGTCTGAGGGTGTGCGCATTTCGCTGAGGAGGGGGCCATCCAACGAGGGAAAATCGTCTCGTAACCCAGGGTATCTCTCCCTTTTGGATATATTCCTACCTTTCTTCGGCCCCATCCACCGTTTTCTCACAAACCGATGGCGCTTTCTCGGAGCGTCGTAGGAAAGCTGGAGGAAAACAGCGAGTGAGAGAGAGGGCCCAGGGGGTTCAGGATGGAAGGAATGGGTGGTGGGCGGTGGTGGGGGGGGGGGGCGGCGAGGGAGAGGTGGCATGGGTACAGCCATGAATATTTCGCCACCGCACTTATTTATGCAATACTTTGCACTGGCAGCTTTACGGCCTGGCCTCCCTCTCGGGTGTCCGTGTGGTTGGCTCCAAGGCATGCGCCACACACCGGATAAATACACAGCAACCGTGTGTACCTCTCAGCCAAACGAGCCCCGTGGATTCACCGAGTCTCTCCTACGTCGTTTTCCTACAGAATACACCCATACAACCAATCTCTTTTCCCCTTTTGCCACCCTATCGCTTACGTCCATACACGCCGAGAAAAGCCAAGCAAACGTGCCAGTCTGTAATATATTACGTTCGAGCATTTTCGAGCTGTTTAGACGCTTTCGCGAGAGATAGAAGGGGGGAGGGGAGGAGTACCACATTTAGCCCCCTTCGACGGACTGGATATACCTCTGTCTCCGGGAGCCCCCTCCGTCCCGCACCTCACGGACGCTCGCGCAATAGTTTCCGAATAAATCCCCGATTCCCGAACGTTGCCTGCTTGGATTTACCCGCCCATATCTACCTATCTGTATACGTGCACCCCAGTGCAAAATACCCGAGGTCCCTTGCGCGTATATAGCTGAATGTCGGTAGCTAGTCGTGTCGTAGCCCCCCCCCCCTCCCCGCCACCCATGGTACCTCCCTGATTCGCTTTACTGAGGTTACCATTGCGTATATACAATGAAAGCAGAGGAAGAGAGAGAAACAGCGGGAGGGTTGGAGGATGGCGGCCATTACTCCACGAGGCAGTACAAGCATCCCCCTCTGCTTCACTTCTTCGTCGCCCCATTCCAACTCTTGAGAAGGGCCTTTGTTGCGGCAATTGGCTAAACGTTCCAGCAAAACAAACGACTGTCGATACGTAAGATCCCTTTTGTATAGCTGCGACCCTTCGCTTAACGTTTACGAATGTATTTTGTGATTTTTTTTCTTCGTAGGCCCTGCAAAACGCGATTGTTTATTGGGTCCGTAATGTAGAATCATTTATTGTGCAGTCGAAAGTTATTGGCAGTATCTTAGTATAGTGTTTTTATTAGTATTATCATCAGAAATATTTCTGTTATTCTATTGCAATGTGATTTGTAGTAATAATAATATAAACATGATATAGTAATAACATTTCGCCGGAAAATATCTGAGCTACCTAATGGCGGAATCCTATCGCCGTCATTTCCCTTAGAAATGCTACCACAAAATAGTATATTTCGTAACAAGTGAAAAAAAATGGTTTTTGGCGAGTGATACAATCCCACAAGTCAAAAACCACTTTTTTCACGTGTTACGAACAATATTTTTCATCTGAAAAGCACTTTTTAGTCACTCGACCCGAAGCGGAGAGTGACCGAAAAGTTACTTTTCCGACACAGCGTGATGAAAATTTCTTTTTTGTCACTCAGTCCGTAAAGCACTACTTCATCGGCCGCTTCGCGTCCGTGAAACACCGCCCACGGACGTCGTGACAAAAAATATTGTTTGACACAAGGCTGTGAAGAACTTTTCTGCATCATATGATTACAGAACTCGCCTTCGGCTCGTCCTGTAACCTCATATTAGCCAGAAAAGTTCTTCATGGCCTAGTGTTAAAATATGCTATGAATGTTTGCAAGTGACCAGGGGTAAAAATGTGGAGATTGGAACGTCTTGAAATTGGCAAATAATGTTCCGAATACGACTATAATTAATTTTACAGAAGGTTAGTTTTTGAATATCCTTTTTTATACTCTATCTGTCTATTTTGTAATTTATTTAGCGTTTTAGTCAACACTCCTACCCTAGTCTATCATCCCTAATAATAAATTCAGTTTAATAGATTGTAATTAATATTTAATATCAGGAATAACTGCATTTCTCAGTTAATGTGCTCATTTGAAATAACCATTTTTTCCAATTACTTGCAATTTTAAATAATCATTGTCACGGTACATCAGAGGCCAATAATTTTTCAAACCCGATTGTTGACACGCCAGAATATATTGCACTCCCAGCCGAATATTTTTCAGCTTGTCCATAGTTTGGAGGCTATTCTGCCCTCTATCATTCCCTAGGATTTGTCTCACTCGCTTTGTTTCCAGGGTTTCGGCAGGGCGACGTGTGAACTGTGAATATATACGTTGTGATAAAAAAAAAAGTGGTTGTGGAAAAAAGGGATGAGGATGAGGGGGGGAAGAAGAGAACGAGGTGGACAGAGGCGAGACGAGTGGTACGTTTGTGATTGACAGGGGGCAATATGGCAGTGTGTGCAAGCCAGCATTCACCGGCCTCTTTTTCCCTTTTGCTCTTTGCGCGTTACGCAAGCTGTTGCACCCGCATCTGCGCATTCATGCAAAGTCAAACCGTCCATCCACGCTCTCTCTATTGCATTCCCCTTTTAACCCCCTCTCAAATCGGCTAGTTGCCTCCTTGCGTATATATTCCTCATTCCGCGCTCAATCTCGCCGATAAACTCCTCTCTGTTGCTGTTTTTTTTTCATTACTCCTCTGGCCAAAAAATAAAGCCAATAAAATGTGGGGGAGGGGATTTTTCCAGTGCTATCCGGCTGGAAAAACGAGAGAGCCAATCGAGACTGAGTATTATTTTTTTCTGATCTTTTTCGTTACTGCCGACAACCTGGAATCGAGAATAGATAGGCATATGTGACTGGCTGCAGTGCCAAAAGTGAGAAAATGCAGATGGAAATTTCGAGGGAATATCCGTAGCCGCAATTTTCGCTATATATGTAGCACACTCGAACTAACCGCTTGACGAGGGATTCTCGTGAAACGCTGGAATAGTCATGAAAAGGTGTGACAGGACGTCTGACTGATTGACGTCTCTATGGGGCTATGGCTCAAACCAATTTTCAAGTCGTGGCGGAGAAGGTGAGAGTCGTAATACTCGAACGGTGAGTGTGATTTTAGGCGAGCGAAGACCGAGAAATCTATTCATGAATGCTTGTCCTCTTCCGGTCCTTGAGATGATGCATGAAGGTGAGAAAATGTCATGGGTATGGAGACTAAAATGCCGAAGAGAAGGGCGAAAAAAAATCTCTCTACAGTCATTTGTTGGGTTGGCCTCGACTCAGTGTCGCATGGAATCATTAACTCTTCGCGTATGGGCCTTTTTGTTACGACGTTTGAAGTGGACTCATTATTATTTGATAGCGTCTTATGGAGACAAATAATGATAATACAAAATTTAAGTTCTACGTAATTGAATGAATTTGAAACATTTTCAGATATTCAATTCGAGCAAAAATAATTCTATTCTCATTTCGAATTTTTTTGCGTTTCATTCATGTGAACGCATGGGAAAGAGCCTTTTCAGCCAGTTTTTTTTCATATAAAATTAAAAATATTCAAAAAGACTAGAGCCTATTCTCCAGCAGTCTGAAGAGGAGCCAGCCTCGACTCAGTGATATATAGAATCATCAAACAACGATGATTACACCCGGTAAATGGCTGAAAATGAGACATCAGTACTACCAGTGGCAGGTGGTCGTAACAGGGGTGATGGGCCAGCCACACATACGATCCATTTTCCGTTTTCACTCGCGTGACGTTTCACTTTTCCCATTGACTGGCTCCATTATGTCTCCGTACAACTCACTGCGGTGGTCTCCTCCCGCCATTCTCCCAAAGAGCTTCAAATGAATATGATCCACAGAGACGTAAGGAAAGAATAAAAAAAAGTCCATGACTTCTTTCAGGCTGGACACAAAAATATCTTCAAGAGCGCTCGCATCACAGTTCTGGTCAACACCGGATTCAATAAATCACAGCGCTCAGGGTGGTCAGGTTCTCCTCTATGCCAATTTCTGAAGAGACACCCCTCGTTGTTTGAGAGAACTTATACAACGTGGAATAGAAACGTGAAAACAGTCATCATCGGCTTTTACGACATTCAATGGTCAACGCTCTCACTGGATAATATTTAGTAAGGTCTTTGTGAATATCACCAGTCCAATGTGTTATATGTGGGTCCCGGTCACAATGACAATGTGCACGGAAAAAAAATATTTCAATTTGAGTTTTACGTTTTCAAATTGAGAATTATAAAAGTCTGAAGTTGTGACTTTAAAAAACCTCGACAGAAGCTGTGAAAGTTGAGAATTTTCAATGTCTAAAGTTAAAAACTTGGAAAATCCTTTTTGAGGCTTAAAAATCAAAATTCAATCTTTATTTTCCCCTTTTTTAATGTCTTAATATCTCTTGAGGTTTGAAAATTTCAAGTTAATCCTTCGAGACAGCTCAAATTGAATCTCCATTTAAAGTTTTTAAAGTCTCAAAGAAAGAATTCCTTCTATATTTCAAAAATTATAATTCCGACAACCCCTAAAAAAATAAGTAAACGAGGTCATTACTATCCCAGCATTATTCCGCAAGTCCCCTCGAGATGAGAAGTTAACGATCATCCAACCGTCCGAAATGAATCCAAAATTCCAGACAAAAGTTTCTTAAGAACAAAAACATCGGCGGACATTTAAAATTAATGAATCGTCAGAGTGAGAATGTGCTGGACAAATGTGAAATAGTTTGGCTGAGCATGTAACATGACCACCCATAAACTTCCTGGTACCTTTCACACCCCGAAGAAATTCATATGTATATGGTTCGTGCATTCATGAAGAAGTAGTTGGGGACCCCCTCATGATGTTTAGGACACATTTAGTGGCTCTTTCATTTCCACTAACGTTCTCATTGTGGACTCTGGTCACAACAGAGCGTTCACGGCTCTCCAGCACCCCGCTGCTCTGTCATTGGACTCGAAGCAGGAAGCCCGAGGCAATTACTCCGTTCCATCTTCTCACATCTCTCTTTTTGTCATCCTCATCTCTTCCCCAGTTCCTGTATCATTCGAACACATGCTCTCCGAGGACATTTGAAAAAATATTTCAATAAAATGGGAGACTGAATGTAAGTGTTGGTGGAGTCGTTCGTGCCCTAGTCAGACTACCTGGATTGAAATGAAAAACGCTTCCGTTTCATGTAAAATGTCGCCCAGTGCGTGGTAGGCCCAGGGATAGAAAAAATAAAGGGAAAAAAAATCCCAAAGCGAGGAGATTGAAAATATCATAGACACACGCACGCATCACCAGGAGGGCTGTAGACCATGGAGCCCTCCTTTAGACAGCCCCATCTGTCAAAAAGTCAAAATATACGAAAGGGGCGTCATTGTTACTGAATCCTGTGGGATCGCTACTTAGCGTCCTCGTATTTGGGACGATGGCTTCCATTATTATGAGCAACGAAGCATTACTATAGCTGTTTTGTACGACATCTGTATCCTGGCTGATGCACATCGCTGGCGCAGCACTGATTTCAATGGCGTTACATCCCCTCGGCCAGCAATCCAGGAATGTGTTTTTTCCACGGGCATGATCTGAAAAGCGTTGATAAAGCTGAGAGCCCTTGAACAGTGTAATTGAGAAATATAATTAATCATGTGATTAATCTCTCTTGTTACTAATGAGTTCAGGGGAAAAAGCCTGGAGGGCCGACCAATTTTAAAGATTTCCGTGCGGGTTAAGACTCTTGAGAATAATTCCAGTCTAGAGGTAAATAATTTTGGGCGTCACTGGATCCCTAGAAAGGGTTCAAGTTGCGGGTTAAATGACTCTGAAATTCAATGAATTTTTCCGTACTGCTCTTCACTTTTCCCCGTCCGGGAATTGGTACGGGCCCTTACCCGAACTGGAAAAAGTAAAAATCACTACAGAAAAATATCGTTGCTGGGCTATCGTTATGGGGTTTTTTTACTCGAGTGGTTGGCCGCCTCGCCTACGGCTCGGCTCATCAAACTCCACGCGAGTAAAAAACCCCATAACGACAGACCGGATATATACGATAGTTTATGTTTTTGGAAACTAAAATGGACTGGGTAGTCCGGTGATCTTGAAGGCAGTATATATTTAAGCACATTTAAGACTGCAAGTGTCAAATTTAAATGTCATATGATTGAAAACGATGTGAGAAGCGCGGTCAACGTTGCGTTCCATTAGACAATGTCATTCAGGTATTGAGTTATTTTTGTGACCATTTTGCTCACTAATAAGTTCATTGATCGGTAGATGCTAATTAGTCAGGAAATAGCCTGATTTGCCACTAGAAGGACTTCCCCCCTCGCTCATTGGTTCCCACCACAGTGACACGAAAGTCGTAGCCAACATGGCTGCTTATCTGATTTCACTCGGGTTTACTACCACTTCCTAACAATCGTATATTTCCACTAAAACGAGGGAAGATTGAATAACGAAAAAAGGCGCTAGATCAACATTTTTATAAACCTCTTAGTATTCATAGGTTTCAACGGGCGGCGTGGACTCGTATAAAATCCACTGAGTTCGATCTACTGCATTTTCAGGGGAAAATGTATTCTGGTAAGCTCTCGTGCAGTTGCAATAATTTTTATAATTTGAAAATTCATTCTTTTTTATCGGAATTTTATTATTCTCTCTTTTTTCCCGGGGAGCAGCGGGGATCAAACAATTCACCGGCGTTTGGTCGTAGTTGTCAACGTTTCTCATCGATATTCAACATTAAATTTGCATCGCACTCACGTTCGCGTTTCGAAATTCGTGAGTGAGACAGAGATTGTACGCCTCTGCCTACTCAGATTTTAGAGTGGGAGGAGGGCTTTGGGGTGGAGTTTAGGGTAAAACAATCACGCAAGGCTCATGCATGTTAATGCGTTGTTAGGATGGGTGGGCTAGTGAGGGAGGGTGCGTGAGAGAATGGGGGTTGACTAGGATTGAGTGCCCAATATCAGTGGTGAAATCCAAACCCCTCGAGCTTTTTTTTTTGGGCGGAGACGATTGGCTCTCTATCTCTATTCATCACATTTTCAAATCCCTCTGACAAACAGCAGCGAAAGATAAAATTGTAATGATGAGAAAATTCAAGGTGGGAAAAGATGACTTGATGCATTGAACCAATCACGGTGTTTCATTGCAACTAACATCAAACGGAATTAATTAAGTAATTTGGAAATAAATTACAATAATGTCAACAATTTACAAAAACAATTGACAGTTGTCAAAATATCGAATTTCCAAAATTTACGAAAGACTCAATTTTTGAGAAATGGTCAGATTTTAATATTCATCAGCCCTCTACTCACTTTGAACAACAATTCCAATAATTATCCCAGAATCACGTGTTCATTTCTGACAATATCACTGATGCATTTGTCGTGTTTGCACTCACAAGTTTCTGAGTGATGCTGGGATCCCAGAATTGTAGGTACTCAACTTGAGCAAACCGAGACACGGACCAACTCAATACACATCAAAGACCCCGGGTACCTCGAGGAGGATGGGCGCAGTATACATCGAGGATCTCCTTGCCTACGATGGCCCATACATAATCATGGATCGTCTTTGTCCCCCGAAATTGATTTATTATTCAAAGTGACGCGTGTTTCACAATGTGTATTTACCACAGTTACTATTCGAGTTGAGTCTCCGTTTTCCCCTCCTCAACAATACAATATCTCACCAAAGTAAATAATCACAGGGCAATAATGAAAGTTCCGGGGTTATTTTCGTAACCGAGGAAAGTCCCATGATCGATTTTTTCGCTTGTTTTACTACGCCCTCTCCCCCTCACCGCCCCCCTTTTAGTTGCATTTTCAGGCAGAATCGAGAAGGTCGGGGAGGAATCATCGGACGGTAGCTTTCACGAGGCGCGCACACGGGACGGGGAGAAAAAATATTGACGGAAAACAAGCCTGGAGAGTTAATTAAACTCGGCAAGAACCCGTTTCTGGTTGTCTAGACCCGGCCTTGTCTCTCCCCCCCCCCTCGCACTCTCTCTCTCTTTCTCTCTCACTTCGAGTGGTAATTTCCTGATAGCGTGCGGGCAACCGAACGAGGTGGACAAACACGGTATACGAAATACTACTCTCTCGTCTCTCGTTGTTGTTTCCCTCCTGGGCAACTGGAAATTCTGTCCTCATGATCAAACACGAAACAAGTGGGTACAAAAGTCCATCTTTTTTTTTTTCAGTCTCATCATCTTGCCGTTTTCCAATGGAATTTCAAGAATGTTGGACAATTGAATTTCGAGTAATTTTCACCAGACGGCGCCGGGGGAACCACACGACCATTTGCTCTAAGGGGGTTGGAAGGGGGATGGTAATAACTGGGTTTAATCTTGTTCTAATACCCGTCGTATGAGTGTTCGGTGGAAGTCTAACTCAAGGGTCAGGTCGAGACGCCATAGTTGGAATTCCTAGCGACGCCAGTCGGTGAATTCATCCCCCCTCCTCCCTCATTACATGTGCTCGTGTTACACCCATTTTATCAGCACCCCCTCAACTTTGAGACCTTCGGACTCTCAATACTGCATTTTTGAGATCATCAAAATAGCATATTACGATACGAGTGTAGAAATGGGGGGTTGCCATGCTGTGGGTGGATTGCACTTCCTGAGGCTATTATTAGATTTGACAGGTTATGCCTTGTCTCTCAGCTAATTTCTATGGTGCTTTAGTATTGGTACCCCTCCGGCAAATATCATACGCTGGCCTAACGTAGATCAACAACCGATAATACTAACATCCGCATTCTACTATTGATTTAGGTTTCTTCCAATTTTCCAACTAACTGAATGACCAAAATCGTTAAAAATAATTGTATGTAAAGAGCGTTTAGAAACAAAGTCATTTTCAAGATTGTCTTTTGAAAGAAATGATTGATGTGTCAAGAAAAACGCGAAGCTAGTTTTACTATTACATATTTTAAAATATTTACAATATAAATTTGCTGCTTATATAAATTATTTAGTCAATTATAAATAGAAATTGAAGAAGTCAGCTATCAAACGAGATCGCGAATCGATCAGAAGAAGGAAATAGTTTCAATACCGAAAAAGCGACCGAGTTTCGAGTAAATGTTTTGACTTAGGCATACCTTTTCTCTGAAATAGTTTGCACATTTTCGAGCAAAAAGACTTATAAGCCGATCCACAACATGATTCCATCCTACTCATATCAAATGCAATCCCTCGGCTCGATTCAGGAAGTTTTTTTGGGTGAAACTTGTGAAAAATCGTAGGTTTATTCATTCCGTCCACTCGTTCCAACTGATGATGCAGACTGGACTCCACGCACTGTGCCCGAAAAAAAAGATTTCCATCTATTCCCCTCTGACGCTTAGCCGGCCTTATAATCCTGAGATATGAGCGCGTATTATGTGGAATTGTGTGTCGTGCGAGAGTGACTACTCGGGGGGTCCCTCGTAGTAGCCACAACGGGAGCTGTGGGAGATTGGTGTGAACTCCCTGTAACCCACCCAATGAACATGTATATATTTTCCATCTTCTTTACCATGGGGGTTATATTCTCAAAGCCTTTTGAAAAGGCGAGATGTGAAGATTATGAGTGAAAATAAATCAAGATCAGGTAGTCGTAAAGTCGTCATTTTCGGTGTAGAAGGAAAGATTGAGGAGGGAGAACAAGTGTCCACGTAGAAGAAGAAACACTCTATAAACAACATAATCAAGGAATGTATAATAATCAAATTAATTTATCCTCCTCCATTCGACAATGACTAATTGGGTAGTGGTTTAGGTATTCATTCATTTTTCAAGGGAGAAGCTCTCATTGTGTTGAGATTGGAAAAAAAATTTGAGCAATGATCTCGCAAGAGTACAGAGCTTACTTTTCCTATTTTCCGACAAGCCCACGGCGAGAAATTTCTGGCTCAGGAATTTTATATTTTAATGGCAATAATATTAAATTCACTTTTGTACTTCTCAATCCAATTTGAATAACATCCAAAGATTGTTCAAGTACGGAATTATTCCATAGCACTTATTATAGATTCATTTTCTCATAGAAAAAGATATGAAAAACTTTGGAATTAGTCAACAAAATATCTCATCAAAATGTTTTACCTACATTTTAATAGAGGAGCAATCTGTAATAAGTGTTCATCCGATCCTTTCCGTAGGTGGGCCTGAGGCAAGAAAGAGGTATGGGGTAAATAAAAGGTGAGCTTGATCCGCTGGTGGAGGCAGATGACGCATCAGATAAAGGCATCCTTAGGCTTAGCTTAGGTAGCTACCGTGCTGCGCAAGGACCACCCCGCAAGGACTCTAGGATTTCATCCTTCCAGCATTTCTCTCGCTACATCCACCATTCAACCGAATGAGATAGTCAGTTGAATCTCCACTGGGCATCGAGAGGTGTGGATGAAGAAGAAAACGATGAAAGAAATCATGGAAGAAAAGAGAAGTGAGCCCATATCGCGTGTAACTGGAATTATTGTAACACAATGGCCACCACCAACGCCCACGTCATTCTGTGTGTATCTCTCTGGCCCTGTGTGTTGGGAATCCGAGGAGGTAGGGCCGCGATTGTGGTCCTTGTTCCCCCGTTGTAACCGTGCCAGAAACCGAGACGTGTGGTGGCTGCTGGAAGAGGAAGACAAAAACTATCTCGTTCAAGATTTCTTCCTACCCCCCTCCCCGCCCTCTGCCCTTTCTTCCTCTCACTATGAGAGTAAGAAAAGCAAAGAAGGCCAACAATGCGCCTTCCAACGGTATCACCCGGGGGATCAACTCGAGGGATACATCAACTCATAACTCATAACCATGTGGAGTAAAATATCCCCCATCCCCATGTGCCCATCTAAATCTCCAGCGAAACAGTGGATTTGACGTTTGGCTCCTATATACTCTATATATGGCCTCCTATTATGCCGAAAGAATCAAGACCGTGATGTACTGAATGAATCCTTCCCCGGTATTGATTCTAGCAAACTCAATGGTTGAGATAAAAAATACTTATTTTAACACTTGCATAAACGATATATTTTCGTATTAAAAATCGAATGAAAGTGGAGAGGCAGAATCATTTTTCTTACTTATTTGTAATTCATTGAATTTGAGTGGTGGGAATTTTTAATTATGGAATTTCTTGAAAAGTCAGTGAAATTGTCAATGGGTATATATTTATGACAAGGGAACCAGACATTTCAATGGAAAGTCATTAATAGATTAATTAGAAATGGAATAAGTCCTTAAATTATGAAGAGAACAAATTCAGACATATGATCATTATCTGTTTGGATTGAAGAAAAAATATATACACAGAAAATGTTTAATTTTGATAATAAGCTGGAGATTTCGAGATGGAATTGAACTTGAGTGGTAACCCAATGTGAAAAATTCAATTACCTTTTCTCATGGCCGATATGATCCTGAATAGACTTTAAATTCATAGTATACATAATTCAAATGAACGTATTGATGAATTATCAATAAATTTCGGACTGTAATTAGAATGTCCCGATATGGTAATTCCTCGAGGGTAAAAACCGCCTCATTGTCGACTTGACCACTTCCGAAAATGATAGTGTTTCTCATTAAAAATTGGTCGAATGTGGAAAGCAACAATATTTTTTCTCTCATTTATTTTTAATGGGACAATGGCTATTCTCAGCCATGGAATTTCTCGTTCGTCGACAATGCCACAGGACTCTGCTCGTATGTCGTAATGAAAGGACCAAAAAAGAGTGGGAGAATAACGCGGACATTTGGCTAAGAGAGAGTAGTGTACTCGTGACGGGCCCCCGAGACGCCGGCGGCTCGATTACACGGTCTTGCGTCTTTCGTCGGCGTACGAAAAGGAACGAGGAGAGGAGGAGGAGGAAGACGCGGTTGGTATCCTTGGCATAATGTTCTTGAGCATAGAGGGGGCGGGAGAAAGGAGGGGGGGCGGGGATTGAGGAGGAACGATACAAACGGATTTTTGGTATACAAGAACGGATCCCCCTTATGTTGTGTATGTGTTGGAAGGCAGCAAAATGCGGTATCGTCGTGTGTCTCATGTGACCCGTGAGCCCGCCGGGTTAGATTCCTACGTAAAACGTATACAATGCGAGTTATTGCAGCAACGGACGAGCTGTGGGCTGGCGCCACTGGCGCGATGCCGCATAAATCCCCTTCTCCCCCGCAAAGTGCGGGCTTCCACTGCTCGCGGGAAGAACAAAAAAATATAGCAGGAAAAAATAATGTTATAGAAGGAAGATGAAATGAAGAATACTATGTACGAGTATATATGCACATTTCTATGGAACCGGAGAAAATGTTTATGCACCCGAGAGTGTGAATAGAGTGGGAATTATGAGTGTTGGCGAGGGGCTCAATGAAAGTCAGATGGAGAATGAGATGGAATAGAGACGAAAGCCGCTGGATGATCGGGAAATATGCGGATGCGGGGCATCAAAAAACTTGGTCGCAGTTGCAATCATATCGGAAAATCTCTCCAGCCTCAGACTGGCGACAAACGGGGGACAGGAACCGAGGCGCAAGCCGCTCCTTAACCTGCTGGCACGACTCTGAGTTATGACCGGAAGCATTATCTTGGCGACCATCGCATTGTTCTCATTTGGGAACACTAAAACGAGTGGAACGAACAGTCGATAAATTGGTGGGAATGTTTCGTGACATTTCGAGTAATTTTCAGGGGGAAACTTGAGAATCAGGAATTTCTATAGTAGCAAAAGTTCCGTGGAAAGAAATTAAAAGTTCTTGGTCTGAAATTGCATACACTCAAGGATACGGTTTAGTGCAGTGGGATAAAGGTGATTTTAATATAATTATTTATACTAAATTTTTAGTTAAGGTTTTAGGGGTGTTAAATCAATACAAACTTTATTACTGTCTTACCGTAATGGAGAATGTTTGGAATTTCATAGCTAATGTTTCGGTCAATGTATTAATACGTACATAATACCTTCCAGGAATATGATGTTATATCCTGTTTCAAAAAGAAAAACTAGTTAATTTTATTTATTTTATGAACAGCTTTAATGCTAAAAAATTCCGCCTATCTAATTTTTTTTACAAAAAATATAAATATTCAACGTCTAATTGCAAAAAAAATGTTCACATTCTCGTGTTGAAAATGGTTATTTCTGTAAGATCTCAATTTCTCGGGAAGTTGGTAATTAGAATGATATCCACTTAAAAATGGCTTGAATAAAAAAACCGTCTGAGAACTCAAAACTCTTCCCCACTTTGTCACCACTGCCAGCAACAAAGTTGAATGATTGAACCCAATTGAATCCCCTTCTCATTCTGGGGTAAAAGCGAGGGGACAAGTGATTCGACGTCTACCTTCTGTGGCTCATCAGGCTATTAACAAAGTCCCCCGAGCATTCACCTAATTAAGGCTATTTATCGGAAAACGATGGAAACGAAGGGACTCTGTCTCCTCGTTCGATGGTCTCTGTTTGAAAATCGAGGAAATTAAGGGGTGAGAACCATTTACAATTTTTCTATACTTCGAAAGTATACCATATTGAGAGGATACTGTGAAGAAAAAAGATTGAATATTTGCAAACTTGTAACACACAGTCGAAAGTATTTTAGAAAACTCCCAAAAAAATGAGGCTACAATGACAAAATTTTACGAGTCAATAACCAATAATGTAGTTCAAAATCATTTCATGTAAAAAAATAACTTTTTCATCACGCTGTGTCGGAAAAGTAACTTTTCAGTCACTCTCCGCTTCGCGTCGAGTGACTAAAAAGTGCTTTTTCGACACATTGAGATGCCAAAAACCATTTTTTTCACTTGTTACGAAATATACTATTACAGATTGAAAATGGAAACAATAATAGAACATCCTTAAGTCCCCAGGACCTCAGTGTCCTTGAAAAATACATCCCTAAAAACTCCTCTTCCCCCTCTTTTCGTATACAAATTTTGAATATGTAAAAGACCAGGAATATACGTGACTGGAAATATCGTCCATTTGCAATATATTCGGGAGTTAAATAATTCACGTGGAACCACGGGAGCGTGATTTTCCGGGATAAAATGATTGGAAGCCCCAGTGCATATATACGGAGAATGAAAAGAGGAGAAATGCGGGGGGATGAGGCAGTGGCGTATACTCACGAGCCTATCAGCAAAATTGGAAAATGTTGCCTTTACGTGTGCAATTCTTCTCATCCCCAGAGAAAGGCCCCTTCACCACCCCTCGGCAAATCCGAGAGTTGCCAGTCCGTCGTTATAGGAATCGTCTCAACGATTCGCATAATTCATTCCTCTTCACCATTCTCACCAGAAATCGCATTCGAGTGATTCTTGAGGAAAGCGAAGTAGACTAGGGGGTCTGTTGGGGGGTTGAAGCGGGGCGGGAGAGGTGAAGAACGTTGGGAGGGAGAGTGGGAAAAAAAATCGCAAGAGAGTTTGGGATGAAAAAGGAGGAAGCCTGGAGGAGTCGAGGTTCCTCGGTAGATAATATACTTCGTCCAAGTACGCTCGTCAAACACAAGCGCGAGCAAGCCGGCCGGATATATTAGGATGCATCTCCATAAAAGTTGGAGGCCTCCCTCAGAGCACCAGAGTCAACATTCCGGCGCTCTTCCGGCTCGGCAACTCTCCTTACCCTCTCTCACTCTTTGGCTGGCAGAGACAGGGCTCTGGAAGCGCCTCGAGCGTCTTGCCACAGCAATCACCGATATTGAGGCTTTCATTTCGCTCTTCTCCTCCGTCTCAGTTTTTCCGAGGGAGTAAAGAAATGGAAGGAGAGTTAAAGGTGGAGTGAATTCGCCTCAAGTATGTGCGCCATTGCTATGGGAAAAGGATGAAAAAAACGGGGAGATGAAAAGTTATCGTCAAACGAGAAGCATACCTAGACTTTGTTTGGCCAGGCAGAACCCATTCATTTTGAAACTCGCGTCAAAAGTTTTTCATCTTTCGATGAAAATTAGCAATGTCGGATTTTCTACTTAATTTATTGTTAATCCCATGGTAGAACCGATCATATCGGTCTGTCTCGGGAGTATAAATGGAATGGTGTTAAAAGTTTTTGGCCTTTTGCAGCCTTCGACTCGATGCCAGGGAGCAGAGTTTTCACCCCGTGGGTCGTGTTTACCCCGCGGAGACAAAGCTCGACTTATCCTTTGGCCCCCTCAGGGCTGCAAGACTGCGGGAGGTATGACTGACGTGCTACTACACGGAAATGTAGGTAAAGGAGTAGGGGGAGTTGGGAGGGGGAAGATGCATCTCTGGCATTCCGTTTTACCAGCATTCCATCGGGGTAGCAAAACTTTGCCAACAATCCCCCTCGTATATACTTCCTTACATTCACCCCCCCCCCCTCGCGGCCCCCAAAAACTTTGTAAAATCGCGACAGCTACGAATGCAGGAACGCGGCTTTTTCCACAGCACAAACATGTTCAACAAATTTTTATCTTATTTTTGGTATCCTTCAGAAGTTGAAAAATGAAGAGAGAAGGGAAGAGAGGATCAGATTGTGTCAACGTACAAATTTAAAGCCCCATCGATTTGACTCTGACGAGGATTTGGACAGGTTTAATCCTGAAATAAAGACGAGTGTTTGGTCGCCCTGTGAGAGATGGTGGGGCCTAGGATTAGTCCTCAAATCTCATGCGAAAAAATTTTCAAACGGAAAATACAAATCAAAATTTCAAATGGGAACACAACAAAACGGGGCGCGGGTTATATGCCAGGTTGAC
Source organism: Psyttalia concolor (assembly GCA_030522845.1). Lineage (NCBI taxonomy): Eukaryota > Metazoa > Arthropoda > Insecta > Hymenoptera > Braconidae > Psyttalia > Psyttalia concolor. The sequence continues at coordinate 38,499 of JAPYZM010000308.1, forward strand.
TGGCCATCAAGGCTTGCAACTCTTTACTCTATAATCCCGCTGGGGTATTCACTATAGGATTGGCACAGTGTGCGAGTTATAGACGCGCTCTAATCCGGCTGATCTGCCGCTCAGCCGAGGTGACGCGCCACGCCTGCTGGACTGAGGCTTCTGGGTCATCATCTTCGACTTTTCCCAATGCCGATGTGAAGAGTGACATTTGAATTTTTCTCGGTTTTAGGTTAATGTAGCAAAGATAATCGAGATGAGTGGATAGAACACGCCCCCATCGAACACTCGGCTTGAGGAAGTCTACAAAATAAAGGCGGAAAAGTTACAGCGGGTGAATGAGGTGTCTGGGGGGATCAGGGAGATCCGTTTGGTAACAAAATCCCCAGTATCTACCACCAGATAGTTCACTCTGGGACGCGATAGGTCCTCCCATGTAGACTCCAAATGTCCAATCGCAAATCCCTCTAATTCGTTCTTCGGAGGGTTAGTGCAAACGTGTGCCCTTTAAAGGGATTTTTTTACGTATTCCCGACTCGAAGGAAAGAAGTTATCATAATGACCGCGTGTATCTCAACACTTCGTGGTTCTTCCATTTTGGTTTAGTCTTTCGGAACAGTTCTAATTTTTTTAAAGGGCTGTATGTACATGCGCATGAGTATGTTTTTTTATACTTTACCCCATTAATTTTACCATTTACTTTCTTCAAATATACAAGTGCACTTTATTTAGACCTTATCTGCAGTTAGGTAGAACTTATGTTTTAATTGGCCTAATTATTTGAAATAATATAAAAAGTAACTAATATAATAAAATGATGAAAATATAAAAAAAATTAAAAAGATGAATACTTTCCTGCGGAATACACTTTCACTAAATTTTTTATTGCAATTTTTGCTCTACATGATACATCACGAAATTCTCCATTTTTAAACCGAGTTTATACGTTAATAATGTGAAGAATCCCAATATTTTTAAGCTCCCTCAGATCGATTTTTGATTTTTGAGAAGCCCGTATCAAATGACCCCAAAAATTAAATGACCTTCCAAAAAATCAATTGTCTGGAATTGGAATGTATTCGATTTTTTATTACATAGAATATCCATTGTATTGAACAATAAAAAAAATTATGATGTTTCCTATGCTTTAACCTTGTTGTTAAAACAAATTACTAATTGCAATAAAATACCTCACATTTTGCCATCGAATACTTCTCACCCTTAAAAAAAATCTTGCAAATACCAACATAATTGAGATGTCTGCCGGAAACATTCACCAAATCAAACACTTAATTAAAGAAATCTCGAAAAAAGAAGAGGAAAAGTGAGTCTAGGCGAATGGGGCGTCTAAGGAGATACATCAAACAGGCTGGTAACAAAATCCCCAGCATATACCACCAGATAGTTTCACCCTCAGACTGTTCTTGCCGTCCATACCCAACGTGTCCAATCGCAAATCCCTTTAATTCGTTCTTTACAGTATAAGTTTAATCCGAATTAAACTGCAACGGACGGCCCATAAATTGTTAAATTCTTTTTGTCCCTTTTTGCTATTTTTTTCTCTCGTGCTGATTTTGTTCTTTTGTTTAGCTGTCCCGCCTCTCCACTTTCCTACCCTTATAAAATCTCTCGGTGCACAAACTAGAAGCAGAGCCCCCCAGTATATTCGCCTCTGGTGGCCTGCAGGTATCTAAAAAAGCCGCGTATGTGCGGCGGCGAGGGAGGGAGGGACAGGGGAGAGGGCACAGAGAACGCCCGGTTTCACAATGTGCTCGCATGTATCACTGGACCTCTGTACACAGCCGCTGATACCGGAGCTATGGGGCCATCGGCATTTATTCACTGAGATCTATCGTCCGTGCCATACCAACCATGTCCATTACGTTATATTACCCACGTTCGTTAGACTATCACTGACCACTATTTCTCGTTTTTATTTTGCTGATTTTTTTTCCTCCTGTTTTATTGTGGCAAAAGAATAAATCACGAATCGGTTTAGAGAGAAATGCTGATTTTTAACGGGCCGTATCGTATTGCGGAGGAAGGGGACATTAGAATTGAGGTTTGTGGAAAACAGGAAGGGGAGTTGAATTACTTGGGATAAGCAAAGCAATTTATTTGTAGAAATAAGGGATTTATGATCCATTGACACTGCTTATGAATGGCATTTTTAATTTTACGTTCTCATCGTTTTATTTTTCAATCATTATTGAGGAGATATTGAGTTTTTTTGAGGAACGGAGAAATTTTCTGAACTTAAAATTTGTGCAAAATGAAAATTCACAAACTTTTCCCCAAAATTATTACACAGAAAATTGTGCTAAAATTTAATAAATTTCTTCCTTTGAAAGAACATATTTTTTTTACGTATTCAACTCACTCACTTATACATCACAAATAGCCTAGACGCTCACTTTCTCCGAGAACTTAGCTAATTTTGCATCAAACTCCCATTCTCATAGCCTTCGTCAATAAACGTCCCCCATCATTCACCAATTACAGAATAAAAAATTCCCAACTCATGTAAACATCCCCTAAAACTCATAACCCAATCCCAACTATATCCAATTGCAAAAAAGAGGGTGGGGAACGAAAAAATCGTATGTTCGACGCGGGCGTTAACAAAACCCCGATCGTCATCGTCATCATTGGGTCGATGTGCGTGGTGAACGGGATCGTCAAACAACGCGCGTGGCCGGTGGTGAATGGGCTTAATGAGGGGCACGCGTGCGCCCCGGGCATCGACACAGTCGTGAACCTTAAAACCCCCGCACCATCGCCCACACTCGCCGATTCTCGTCACACATATCCCCACACTCCCCCAATTCATTCCATCATGCTCGTTATGGCCCGAACATTGCATTATGATTATTCACGGAACACTGTGTTTTATTGTGCAAGGACTGGGCACTCGTGATGCCCCTAACTGCCAAATCAAACTAAAAAAAAAATCAAAATAAATCCGGAAAGTGGCCCCTCAATTCGACAACTTTCCATTTGAGGCGTGATGTTTACCGTATCCGTGACTAATTTCTCCCCATCTTGAAAACGTATCCCACGGTTGACACTAGTTTTGTCGATGTGAAGCTGCAGAGTCATTAGTTATCGGATTTTACGGTACAAGAGCACGCGGTGGAGGGGGATGGAAGGAGAGAGGAATGAAAAATATGAACGGATGTTTGCGGAGGACAAAACGCCCGGGACAGAATATTGGGATCATATATGGGCATTGGTACAAGCAATAATATCGAAAGAGGGGTGAGAGAGGTGGCGAAGCGGCGAGAGGGAGGAAAAGCTCCCACATATGAAAACGGAGCGCGCGCGCCAGTCCAGCGTGCCGAGGCTCATTCATCGCATATCAACGATGTCCGGCTATTCCCGATATGAGATATCGTTCCAATGCGATAATCCACATAAGTCACTGGCGTTATATTGCCCGCCATACCTCACGCGACTCCACTGACATACCGCGTCACACACCACACCCACGTCATTACTTTGTTCCATGATTATTATTTCCGGCCTGTCTTTTTCATCAGGTGAATTCGTGTAATTCGCCAATCATTTTTTTTCCTCACCCTTCGACATTTATTTACGAGGTTGTGGGGGGATCCCACTGATATTTCGAAATTGTCGGTGCTTCTGTGGATTGTACTGATGATACAAGTATTTTTGGTAATTGTTTAGTATATTCACGCCAACTTGAGGTCTACGTTCGTAGATTGGAATTTCATCCGAAACGGCCCAAATGTGTTGATTTTTACTTTCGCGCGTCTGGCTATGGGCGGAGATTTAAATGGACAGTTGAAGAACTCATCTTATGGCAATTTGCGCTATCTAGGGTCTAGGGTTGTGGACGTAGCGGTGTATCTGGCTCCAAAGACAACACATGTTGATGCAGATACAGCCAAAGGGACAACACAAAGGTGGCTAATAAAAATATTGATCCCAATCCTCCCAGAAGTCGGCCCATTCAACTCCTCTGAACCTTCTGTCAGTAAAAAATTATAAAGAATCGTTAAATTGAAGAATAATATCTTCAGGAATGAATCGAACCGATGGGTGGATAAGTGCATCATTACGGTGAGGTGGGTGAAGTATTGTAATAGTGGAAAAATCACTCGTCCCGCTGGGAAAATTAATATTAAATTTAAATAAAAACTCGCATAGATATCCATGATACTGTTGAGATTCGCGAGGCACGTATTTCACTCAAAACTTGTGTTCACTCCCTCTGTACTGAATTTTCAACTATTGCCATCAATCTCAAGATACTGGTCAGCGCGAATATTCGGCCCCACCTTTGAGATGTTTATTTGGGTGGATTAACGTTCGTCGACACGAGTCACTAGGTCGATCCCACCCGAAGTTGGCTCCAAAGCTGGTGTTAATCTCCTACATAATTACCGAATTGTTACCGAATTGAAAAAGTCGAATTTTTTGTTAAATGATAGATGGAAAAATTCTCTCAATACATATAATAAAAATCCTTTTTCATTCATTTTTTAAAATGAAAACGAAAGCAGTAAAATCATCAACACAATAAATAAATGACCACTCGATCTCAAAATCCCCGTGTGGTCTCCCCCTCCTAATGGTGCAGAAGCATTGATATTGG
>JAPYZM010000309.1:0-36541 GCA_030522845.1 Psyttalia concolor
TGGCGAGTGGGAGGTTTATATCACGAGCCGAAGGCGAGTGATATAATCCTACGAGTCAAAAACCACTTTTTTCACGTGTTACGAACAATATTTTTCATCAAAAAGTACTTTTCCAACACAGCGTGATGAATATCAATATTTGTGAATATTTCTCCGCAAATTTATCGTGAAAAGAAAGTGTTCCTGTAGCGATCATTAGACCCAGTGAATTAAATGAAAAAATAAAATAAAAATCCACTCGTTATAGCCCTCCACATCCGCTTGAACATCTGCCCATCAGTCGGCAAACCCCCCCATCGCCCCGGCAGGGTCACAATCGTGTCACTCAATTCTCCCCTCCCCCTCCCTCGTCCCGATAAATACAACTCCATCATCGTGTAAAAATTTATCACAAATAACAAACGACACTGACCACGTTTAAAATCACTGGTAATGGATAATAAGCTGGCAGACGTTGTAACGTCAGACACGGGATCTCATCGTTTGAATAAACCGGGTGACTTGCGCACACACAAAATCAATGCACCGGCCCTCGAGTTGTGGCAGTGCGGCGCCGTCGGGTGAGGACGTGCCCGTTGTACCGTCAAACTCGTGTAAAATAATAAATTTAATTGGCAAATTGTCGTTATATTGTGGAGATAAACATGTAGATATTGACGATAAGATGCCGTCGAGGGAAGACATGGATATGTGCACGGACAAGGTCCTCTCCAAGGGGCGAATACTCCAGGAGTTGACTAAAGCTGTCAAATTGGTGAGTAACTCATGGATTAGTCTGACTTGTTTGTGTGTTTGTCGTCAAGGCCGTGTTCATGTACATCACTACACTGGCAGGGGCTCGACGTCACAATAGTGAGTGGAAATGAGTGAAAGAACTCGAATTCTGCAGTGCTTAATAATCTGCAGACCATGTTTTATTTTTCTCCCACGTCACTCTTGTTTATCCAGTCAATTTTCACCACAATTATTGGGCTTACAATGATATTTTTTGGCTTTGGCGATAATTAGGCCCACTCGATTATTAAATACCAAGTGCTATTTGCTATTGTCAATTTAGTGGACACTCAGAGCCTCTGGTTCTAGCTCGTATTGCGTGATTCATCAATCAACAGCTCTTCGTCGGGCGACAATCAGCTGGCAGTTGTCAATAGATTTTGGTTTGTTTAATTTTGTTAATTCAGTTCTGGTGATTATGGTCGTTATTTTTTCATTTTGACAGGGGAATTGGTTGCATAAGCAATGTTTTCTGGATATATATTTGTTTGTATTTTTTTTTTTTTTAGCAGAAATTCTACTGTAGATTGTCTTCAGACAATTTATTGGCAATTTAGAAAATTTATACAATTTTAGTTGATTTAATTGACTTCATTTTTTAGTTTATTTCAACAGCTGATCACTTTAGCTGAGACTCCACACGTTTTTTTTCTTTTAGTCAATTATTTTGGTTTATTAATTTTCCCTTTTTTTTTCATTATTTTGGGATAATTATTGCTATCTTCTAGGGCACACTTTTAACTGTAAATTTTTTAGTTGGAAATTTTGAGAGTGGGGGTTTGTTAAAATGAGATGGCTCCTGGAGATTTGTTTTTTGGAGCGGATATTCTGGGGTAAATGCAATGTTCCCCGAGTTTTCACTATTATATAACTAATTTACAGACATTTTGTTCACTCGATCCAATTAATGACCTCCAATCATCGAGCCATTATTTATTCTCGTTTAATATTTAACCTTAACACTTAATTTAACCAGAGCTTTCAACTCTGGGCATTAACTTCTGTTTTTTTTATACGTCAATGAAAGATTTTTTAATTTTTAAACAACGCGAGTCGCCAGACTGGGCCAAAAGCTCTCTCTAGATCATTATTTCCTCCTAACCAGTTTATTTTATCGCTTAAAATTATTTTGGATAATTAATTTGAGATATTCTCGTAAATCGTCGGTTTCTCATTAAACCAAAATGAATTCGCTTAATAAGAGGTAGTGTCCTCTTTTGACGAATAAATATTTATATTTTAGTGGACCAGAGGCTCTGGAGAGCGAGTGGAATATTCTGGGAGCTCTAAATATGCATCGGGCTTCATGCGACCACGTGTTGCAAATTATTTTTACGATTTTTCATTTAATTGGTGGACAGGTGGTGGCTATTCGGAAAAAAAACTGCTTGATTTTTTTATCATTTACGCTGTTATTGTTTTTGAGGTAGTGGGGTTTTGGAATTCACTATCGATTTCCGATAATTGGGCTGTCAATTCAATTAGCGAGATATTCGGAAATTGATGGTATCGATTTTTTGAAGGATTTTAGCTACAATTTTTATCATCATCTGGAGCTCATTAGTCCTTTAACCAGTTTTCCACTAATTTTTCATTAGTTTACGGTGAAAAAATTGCTTTGCAATGCGTGGAAAAAATGTTTCTTACACTCTTGGTAGAAAAAAAACAATCAAAAGTGTGCCACATTTTTTTTCTTTTAATTTTTTTTTAGGGAAGAGTTGAATTGACTCGAGAGCTGAAAAATTAGGAATAACCTTTTGTAGTTCGTGGAGTTTTATTTATTATATTTTCTACAGAGTAATTTGACGGGAGTTAATTAATTTAGAGGAAAGGGCAGAGCAATAATATTGTAAGTTAAACAAAAGTGCAAATCCCAGTTACCAACCGGCAGTGATCTCTTACAACCGTGAGAAGCCAGAAATTGATTACTCCAAAAATAATGAGCCTCGACGGTTTTAGGTGTACGCCCAGAGTCTCCATGGTTCAGTGGTATTGGACGGTGATTCTTGGCTGGTCTACTGGCTGGATCGTGCCCTACGCCACGGACTGCGAGTCGAGAGACACGGATATTGGGGAACAGTGCGTGAACTCAGCCATCAGGACACAATTGTTGTGATTCATGCTTTGCAAAGTGTCTTGACATCGATTGGCAAAGGTGAAGGCCCCTCGAGGGAATTCCCCCCCCCCCCCATTTTATCCCAATAAATATCACTTAATAAATTTTCCTCTGACTTTTGCCGCCAGGTCGTGCCTGGCTTTATCACACACTGAGTGAGGGAAGTTTTGAGAGTTATCTCGCTTGTTTCTTGAGGGACTCAGTCACCCTGAAGAAGCAATATTTTCCACATGCTCTTGTGCGAGACGCTGACAAAACCCATCAATTGATTAATCTCCTAGCTGGCCTAGAGAATGTTTCTTTTACGCTTCAATTGGTAAGAGAATTTCCAAGAATTTCAGATTATTCCAATTTCATCGGATTGCATGGCTTCCATTCAATTGAACTCTTAGGACAATTGGCCCATGTGAAAAAATATGTTTCTGGAGAGGTATATATTTTTTATATGTTTCTCCATGTGGGCCTGTCACAATTTCATCTACCCAAGATTTTTTAATTTTTTTTTTCATTTGTTTAACGTTTCCTTCCGAATCTCTAGGGAGACATCATTCAGGCGACTGATCAGGCCTTTTTGTCACTCAGTCCGTAAAGCACTACTTCACGGCCCACGGACGTCGTGGCAAAAAATATTGTTTGACACAAGGCTGTGAAGAACTTTTCTGCCTCATATGATTACAGAACTTGCCTCCGGCTCGTCCTGTAACCTCATATTCGCCAGAAAAGTTCTTCACGGCCTAGTGTCAAAATCTTCTATTTTTGCCACTCAGTCTGTAAAGCCCTACTTCACGGCCGCTTCGCGTTACTTGGCGAACTCGCCTCCGGCTCGTCCTGTAACCTCATATTCGCCAGAAGAATTCTTCACGGCCTAGTGTCAAAATATACTATTTTTGCCACTCAGTCCGTAAAGCCCTACTTCACGGCCGCTTCGCGTCCGTCAAACACCGCTCACAGACCTCGTGACAAAAAATGTTTTTTGTCACTCAGTCCGTGAAACACTACTTCACGGCCGCTTCGCGTTACTTCGCGTGACTTCGCGTTACTTCGCGAACTCGCCTTCGGCTCGTCGTGTAACCTCATATTCGCCAAAAAAGTTCTTCACGGCCTAGTGTCAAAATGTACTAGTTTGACACACGGCTGTGAAGAACTTTTCTGCCTCATATGATTACAGAACTCACCTTCGGCTCGTGTAACCTCATATTCGCCAGAATATTACATTTTGACACTAGGCCGTGAAGAACTTTTCGAGCGAACGAGCCGACGGCGAGTTCTGTAATCATATGAGCCAGAAAAGTTCTTCACAGCCGTGTGTCAAACAATATTTTTGTTACGATGCCTGTAGGCAGTGCTTCGCGGACGCGAAGCGGCCGTGAAGTAGTGCTTTACGAACTGAGTGACAAAAAAAGTTCTTCACGGCCTAGTCTCAAAATCTACTATTTTATACTAGTTAGAATTTCACTAGTGTAACCGGTGGGAAGCGAACCCGAGTCTGCCACATGACAACTACCCAATCTTTAAAATGCAATATCACTCAGAAAGGAGGGAAAATCTTACGACATACATCGATAAATTTTTCATCAATTATCATTCGGTCACCACTTCTATCTCAATCGGGAATTTCTCTTTCGTCTTGAGCGAAAGATGTAAACACATTCGATGCGCTTCGCTTATCACCAAAGTTTACAACAAATTCGAGTCAGTTTATTTCCGTCCCTGGAAAAAACAAAATTGCAAAAAAACAACACAAGTCAAATGAAGCGATTCTATTGAATAATATCGTATTGACTCGAATTTTTTCCCTCCCATGTTTTTATGGAACTGAAGAGCGCAAAAAAAAAGGAAACCGACTGGAGTAGAAAAGATCAAAGGACCCCAGTACATTTGCTATCTCCCTCGAATGCCAATATCACCCCCTGGTTACAATTATCGTAACTGAAAAAAAAAAATCCCATTAAATGTAACCATAATACACTGATACACTTGTTTTTAATGTTACGAAAGGTCACGAGTTTATCCCCGGCCACAGTCTACGTTGTTGTATATTGTATTTTATTCGTATATATAAACCACCAACGATCAGCTGTGGAAAATCTCGGGGGAGAGTTCATTGAAGGGAGTGATAAAAATATCACAAGTTCTTTTTTACTTTCACTTCATTACCAACTCTCATCAGATTTAATTATCTGTTATTATATCATTTATTTCTTCACAATTATCATATTATTTATATTTACTATATTTTTGCTTTTTGCAAAAAGCTTTTGCAAGCTTTTTGATCCCCACCATCGCCAGGCTAAATGGCTAGGATTTAGATGGCTAAAATTGAATAATTCTCGAGTTGTAAATGAAAAATATTTAGGATGAAGGCAAAAATGTTTTTCAGGATGTCACATACCTGGACATTTGTAACTACATGCCCCAGCGTCCGATGAGTGGATCCCCCTCGGGAACAGCCCTGTCCCTCCACCTGCGCTCCTCAAGTGTGACATCAAGCCTGGCGTCACCAGGTGACTCTGGTGTCGCCCTAGACAGCGATATGGAGGGCGCTAACGAAACTGACACAAGTAGCTACAAGGAGGAGGACTACTCCATGGAGGAAATTCCAAAATACCGCACTACCAAATACAAATCAATCATGACATGCCCCCAGGACAATAAGAACCTCGATCGTTCATTCTCATCAAGTGATTCAAGCGAAGACGGTAAGACCCCAGTCCACTCGCCCGCCCTCAAAGCCAAGTTTCAACACTCGGGAATGACAAAGAGTGACATTGCTAATCAGAATGTAACAACTAAAATCGATGATAACGAGTTAAACTGCTCGAGTTTGGACACTTTGAAGGATTACAATATTTACAGCAAAAGTTTGGACGAATCACGTCTTGATAAAGTCAACAATGACGTTGATAATCCATCAAAGGATTATAGTAAGCGTAGTAGTTACTATGCCGATGGTTATAGCTTCAAGAAGAGCACAGATTCACGTAACTCGTATGTCATAAACAATGATACGAATCTGTTGGAGCTCAGCATGACAATTTCCGACTGCGATTGCTGCACAGAGACCCCCTACAGTATCCTCAATACAATAAACATGACAGACACAAGCATCCTGTCGTCGTCTAGCTCTGAGGCTGTTGTCCAGCGTCGCCAGAGGAAGAAGAAACGTGGTGAGGCTAAAAAGCGTGTGAGCTTTCACGAGGACATCTTCAAGACGATGAAGCTCGATGACGATGAGAATTTTGCTGACTTCTCCATGAGCTTTGTTCCCCCAAATTCAGTTCAGAGGAAGGACGCGCAGAAGGGAAGGTACAGCTGGTGTGCAAATGGTGATTCCCCTTATGTGCAAAAATCCATTAGCACTAGAAAAGCTCATTCCGATTACTACTCGTCATCGTCGTCGGGGAGTGTCTTTGACAGTGATTATGGGAATATATTTCTGGGGAAGATTTGCGATCGTGCTGTTTGTCAGAAGAACTCTCGGTGCACGTGTGGCCCGTCGATGTCAGAGCGAGGTGTGCCAGAGGGACAAGAGGATCCTGCCAAGAATTTCAAGCCGAAAATGGAGATTGAACTTGAGGAGAATGAGGCACAGGAGGCGTACATTGTTGAGAAAAAGTGTGGTTATATAATTGAGGATCCTCCGGTGGAGCTGGAGAGCCCAACGCCACCAAGAAATTCAAAGTACACGAGCTCCAGTGATTGGTCTGATGTAGACAGTATGACAACATCAACGGATTTGGAGGAGCGACGCTCACGTCATTTGGCGTCACCCCTGAAGAAGCGAAACGTGACATGTGTACTGCCTTGCGACAGCAGCAAACTTGGTACCTCAACTATACGACCAGCGAGCTCAAGTACCTCATTACTGAGCCGATTTTTGCGCTCAATAACTGAGCGTAAATTTGACACGAAGAAAAATAAAAAGCCCCAAAAATCAAGTACACTTTACATCAAAGGGGCAAAGGCCGATTACGATACATTCAAAGATTTCAATGACAATTTGGAGAAGGAGATACAGGAGAATATTGTTGCTGAGAAGCGGGAGTTCAGTGGTGAAAAAATAAGTCTAAAATTGCGTGAAATATTTAAACGTCACATCTACAGAGACAAAACTGAGGAATTGTACAAAGTCTACAAGATACGGAGCTCTTACATGAACAATGGCGATAGTAAGCCAATGCTTGCACTGTTGACCGACAAAACCCTGTACTTGACTGGTACAAAGCCGGATAATAGCTACAGCAATCAGTTCGTTATACCGTACAATGAGCTTGACGTTATAATGATCGGACCTAATGCACAAACGATTTTAATATCAAATGCCGATTACGAGATGCAGTACTTGTTCTCAACGGGCAGTTCACAGACGACAACTGAGTTGATATGCCATTTGGAAATGGCAATGAGAAGGTCACCAACAAAGCCGAGGTTACCCGCTGTTAAGGAATTGAATTACGACGATATGCACAGTTTGAAGCGCTCTATATTAACGGAAACAGTTGTACATTGTGATGAGAAAATTGAACACTACAGTTTGATATATATGGAGGATGATCATATATCACCACCCAGTACACCATGTGGCCCAACTAAAGAGGGGGATCTTATGTTTAGACCGCATTCTTATCAGGCACATCCTAATGCACCAACTAATGCCTGGGAGGCCGGATATTTTGTTCTCAAAGGTGGTGTTGTTTACATGTTCAATGATTCTAACCAGAGACTACCTAAACGCGCTATACCACTCAAGGGTGGCTTGTGCCAGGGCTGCAGGCGTATACCAAATTCACACAGGCCTCATACGTTTGAAATACTACTTAAACCTAATAAGTCGTTTCAGTTTGCTGCACCTGATGAGTATGTGGCAAGTGAGTGGCTACAGAGTTTTGTGCAGAGTGCCTCGGGCCTGTTTGATGGGAATGAGACAAGGAGTCCTATGCCGTGTAGTCTTATTGCAACGACACAACATCTTGTTGCTATGAAGGAAGTTTTCCCAGGGACACAGAGGGGACAGACTTTGTCTTGTGCTAGTGTTGAGGATCTTACCGCTTTTAGGGTGCCACTGGCACAACAGTCCTGGTGCATTCTGGTAAGTCGGATGATTATGCTGATGGATTAATGCTCTGGTGGAGTTTTTTTTTTTTTTTCATTTTTTTTTTGGGAAAGGGGCGCCCTCTGGGGAGTCTTCTGAGTTTAGAGAAGTGGAGGATGTTTGTTTTGTTTGGTGGCTCTAGGGAGAGTTCAATAGTTCGGTAGAATTTCATTAGTTAGTGGTTTCTCTCTCTCTTTTTTTTAAAGGAATTTGCTTGTCGGGAGGTTCATGAGAGCAGCGGTGATTGGGTGATTTATTTTACAAATTACACTGAACTTTGCGCCTTTCGGGAAGTTTTAGAGACACTTTGGGCTGATGCCAATTTGGTGAGTATTATTGGTATCGATTTCAAGTTATTTTATTTAATTAAGTCGTTGCACTATTGGGAATTCTTTTTTTATGACACTTGGGGTAATATTTTTGGGGGGGAAGAGAAATGAAAATTCCTGTCAAGTAGTCCCAAAATTCACATGAGTTGAACAATTCTTATTCTCTTGCTGAACTCTCTCAATCAATCTTCCAAAAAAAAATTGACAACTCAACCGTCCATGAGGATTAAAAATTTTCTCCCAACAGTGCGGACGACTAAGACGACATTCTCTGTATTTTTCATCTCCACAATAAGTCCTAATACGCCAGATAACCGAGGAAAACTAAAAACTTGAGATGAATCTTTATTAACCCACAGGGTGAATTTCCCATGGTAACGCTTCCACCGGAGAACAAACTCCACCGAAGATGCTCAGACGCTAGTAAAGATCTCGAGCACGCCTGGAAACACTTATTACCAGTATCGCCTGAATGACCTGGCCAACTTCTCATTAATCGCTCCAACAATTAATTAATCATTAAAGCCCAATAAACGCTATTTGAGTTTTGCGATCGTGAAGGGCCCAGACTCCCTCAAATATATTTCCATATATTTGCATATCACTGAAACTCATTTCCAACGATATAATATTAAAAAAAAAAAAATGAGTGGCTTCTCTTTATTTCCGCCATCGGTAAATAAAAAACATAAATAAGTTATTTTCGGAGTTAACAGGGAGAAAATTCCCGGGCTCTTCTGATCTCATAGTTACGACGTAGACGATATATATATATTTGAGAGGGAAAACTCGTGCAATATATAATCATTTGCCGAGGGGTTTAAAGTGAAATAAATATATATGAAAGCCCTGAGATTATGAGGGATATTATTTACTCAAGCCAGACGTGGAAGTAGGGAAAAGTGGAAAGAATATGGAATATTAAGTCAGGGGCAATAGGAATATATATTCGTACTCTTAATAATAAATATTTCTCATAGATTTATAAACGTAATTCAATTAATTTATGATGGAAAGACTGTTGAGCAATGGAACGAATGCTCCGCTGGTATTTGGGGGATTATAATCGTATGGATGTCCACAGTAATCAGCATAATAGGAAGAGAGAGAGAGTGTGTGTGACGAGATACTAATGAAATTGCACAGCATGCGTCTGATCGTGTTATGTCATTTAGACAAGATCAAGAAAATGGAGGGATAATAATAGAAAAAGTTGGCTTTCTCCTCGTCGGAGCTGATGATTCTGTTGAAAGACCACTCGATGTAGAACAGAAATTACAAATTATCGTTAAGTTTAGTTGAGTATTTGTTTTTTATTTTATTACTTCTCCAGGGAAGTACATATTCGTTTTTTCTATGGCTATAATTGCAAATTATGATGGATAATGTATTGTATGAAATTGTGGTGCTTCAATCAATGTCAACGTATATTAAAAAATAATAATTGAAGCAATTATTATGCTTACGTTGCTCATTATTAATTCTAGGTGGTGTTTTAGTTTATTTTTTCTCTCTAGGGCTACACGATATTTTTTACCGTAATGATTTTTTATTCTGATGGTAGCTCCCATCCAGTGAGTTATTAATTTGTGAATAGTCAGAGAATAAGAGTAATGAAAATTAATGATAAAATGCAGCTGTTGCGACATTGTGATAGAAGCGTTAGTGCGTAGAGATGGAAACAAAAAAAAAAGTCCATTGTACACGTAAAAGTTATTACTTTATGGTATTTAAAATATTGGATCAATTGTGATTTATATGAATTGTGTGGACGTGACATGTATTGTAGCTAACGCTCCATTTTTCGTTTGATTTTTTTTTTTTTGTTTCTCTCTCGTTCTGTTATTTTTTTTTAAACAAAGTAATTGGTGTGAACGACCACTCCGGTTTTATAACGGCCAGTGAATGGGGTTGTTCTCTTTTTTTTCACGGCAATAAAAACACAATTTTCGGCAGCCAAAGGCAGTCATTGAGGAATTCAGTTTAATTATATAACAACATCACATGAAATAGTTACCAACAATGAATTGTACAAGCTAGTCAGGTGAATAAAATGCAATTTTGTCTTGAAATTTTTTATTTCACGACTGTTTATTTCACACTGTCGTACGCTTTTAATATTTATTTCATGATTTTTATACCATAGTGTGTTCATTTTACGACCGGCGAATGACAAAAGCTGTCGTAAACGACTTTAATCAGTTTTAATGGGGATAAATGGATGGAGAAAATAATTAATTGCTTTATTTATCACTTACAGAATTTTTTTTTGTAGATTTCTCCTTCGACTTTGCGAATCGTTCGATGCCCGGAAGAATCCCGAAAAATCAATTCTCCAGGCTAGGGAAATAAAATGCGATTTTATGGTGAAGTGTTTATTTGTGAATTGTTTATTTACATTCTGGAACACTATTCCCGGCATTTTTAGCCTTCATTCGACGGTTTTAATTCCATTGTTGTTAGTGAGAACCGATTACAATTGTTCCATGATTGACGAATGGATAAATAAATTTTTATCGCGGTACAGGATCGTTTTCAGGGGGCACGTAATGCGATGAAGATCGCCTGCACTGCATAGCTTTGTCGATGTCCACGTCTGGATATTGTTCTCGAACTGCCTCGACATCCACATTTGGAAATCTTCGGAATATCTTTCGTACAAGCGCCCTTCGGTGGCTGCAAACGTAATCAATGTTCATATATTTTAGTTATTAACGGACAATGGGGCGATATGAATAATGAGTAGTTTGACAAATTTCTTATCGTCTGAAGTATTTTTTTGAGACACTCACTTTCGTTCTTTGCGTTTGGCGAGCCACAACTTTTCTCGGAATTTTCTGAGAAATTTCGACACTGCATATCCACCGGCTCCAAATTTATATTTCTTGCGAAAACCGGTATTCAACCAAATAGGTATCGCATGTTGTAGCATTTTGAACCGCCGAGTCAAGCCTAGAGTGACAATAAGAGAATGTAATGATTGTTTGCAGAAAATGGCGAGTTTCACGGGTGATTTTAGACAATATCGATACATAGTTAATTAATTAATGTTAATATGAATATGTTGTTCATTTGGGAGTCTTTTCCACCAATCACTGATGCTCTTGATGTTATTGGAATGGATTGACGTCCGCAATTGTCGCAAAAATGACAATTACCCAATTGATCTCGAACAATTTTGACCGGTCTCTCGCCATGGTCCCCAATCTCGAGATAGTGATAGGCCTGATTCCTCTCCCTCACAACTTTCTCCAGATTCTCCATACTCTCCTCAACTTTATCGATTCTCTCAGGATTAGGAAAAGCCTCCCACTCTTTGGCATATGCGCTCTCCATTGTCATAAGCATATTTCTCTCTTTGAGGAGAATGTACCTGAATCGTGATTGAACAATTAGATTGTTGGGTGCGTAGATGAATTATTCGAGTGTAGTTAAAGATTTTTAAGCTCACCAGAGTTTGTGGAGATCCTCATTGCTCTTTATTCTCAATTCATCCAGCTTCCACGAACGTCCAGTTTTCACGGTTTTCTGGCCCCAATTTTTCTTGTCGTCAAAGAACTCCATCAGGGGATTGGGGGGTGGAGCAGGTGGTGCTGTGCTGTAGGAATTTTGGGCGAATATTCTGAAATCGAGAATTCATTTCGTTAAATCTGTGGGAGGGAGTTGGTTATTGAACGAATTATGTTGACAGTTGGATTGAAATGCTCTCCACCTAGTCCTGGGGGGAAATAATTCCTCGAAGACAATGCAATTGAATGTGTTGATAATAATTATTATGTGGGAAACAGCAGAGAAAGCGATCATGAGGAGCTCATGAAGTTCATGGGATTCGCTAGGTAACAATAATTAATAATTACGCTATAATTAAAAGCAGGATTCCCTCAACAAGATCCGGAGAATATGTTGACTAGCAGGAACCGTCAAAGGAATAAAAATCCCAGTTTATGATCGTTAAACGGGTAAATACTCCAAAACAGTCGCCCTAACCTCTCCTTTCAAAATACTTTAGAATAATGGCCGAAAAATTGATATATTCGCTGAGAAAATAATATTCAATACCTTGGAATAAGCGAGACTGATGGCGAAATAGTCCTAGAATTAGCTGACAACGGGACATTATTAAAAAACATTGAAACATTTTTCACTACTCCGGAGAGCCTCACCGCTTTCACGAGGGCCGCCATCTTGGCTACTGCTGTATTTTCAATTCAACAGTTCAATTGCTCATATAATCATCTGTCTTTATCTGCACAAGTGTCCAAGATGATTGTCAAAAGTTCTCTACCGGTGAAGACTCCAGAAAATAGGGCCGAAAATAATTTAAACAAGTTCGTAAATGCATTCTGAGTCCTCCCCGTAGATTTTCTTCCTTCTGGAGGAGGTATTTTTTACTTATCAATGAACCACTTCGTCTGTTATCATCATAATTCCATTAAAAATACCTTAAACACTTTTTGGACAAGGGAAAAAAATAACTCACACACAAATTCTCCATTTACTTTGAATATTTATCTTTTAACAATGCTCCTAAACAACAAATTCGTGTAAACAAGTTACATTTTTTTTTAATTTTCAAATCTGTTACGCAAGAGGTTGAATATTTCGAACGAGAAAAAATAATGATAAATGGATTATTGTAGTTTTTTTTTTTTTTCATTTTTTGTGGAGATATCACACGATGAGAGGATTATTCATACAGTGATGGTGTCGCAATGAACGATATTTAATTACAAAATAGTATACAACTGCAGCCTCAATTCCGTCGTCGATTGCCATTGAATTGAGTAGAGTACGTGAATTAATAAAAATACACTAATCGACTAATTTCAAAGAGTTTCTCACCATAATTTTCACATTATTCATTATCTTCATCAATTTGTTTTCTTATTTTTCATTTGTTTAATCTCCTGGGGACGGTGGTTTCATTTATTACAAAAAACACTTCACGCCTGTTAATCATGACTGACTATTTCGCAATTTATTATTGAATCCTTCAAAAACAAAATGCAATTAATATTCTCTCGAAATAATCAGACGAATCACGTAATATTTACATGTTTACGTTGATCTTCTTAGCGGCTTTTGTCCCTTTATTATTGACGGCTTGCCCTTGATGAAGCCCTTCTTGCGCCTGGTGGTCTGAAACAATCAGTGACGTCCCCCCCAGAACTATTAACAATGTTTGCATAAAACTCTGTCCCCTTAAAATTAAATGAATGAAAATGATACGAAAGAGACGGGGCAGAAAATGAAAAGAAACGTCTCTTTTTCCCTCTCTCTCATTGCCCTTTAAATTGATGGACAAACCTTTTTACTGTGATAACTGCTGGTGGGTCGGGCAATCGTGCGCTCGGATATTGGAATTTTCGGTCGATTGAATTCGTCAGGCTTCTTTACTCTGGAACATACCAACATTTCACATTTATTGCGAATTTTCCAGTACATCTCCTCGAGCTTTTTCATTTCCCAGTATATTTGAGTGATAAATAAAGTCAGGCGAGGAAGAGCCTGAGCTCTTGAGGGAATGGAGATCAGGAAGGGGGCGCCAGTGGAAGTTGGGTAAAATGTCAACTGTTCTCACCAGTTGGAGACGAAAATTTCCCGATCTCTTGCCCATTTTTTGGGGTAAAAATTCGGCGAGATTCTCTGGGAATCCCTTTCACTCTTGAATTACAAAACAAAAGACTCCCAAACTCACCTATAAATTCTAACAAGCCAGTGTTCCGTGGTGTAGGCCTCTTCCAGGTACGTAAGTTTGAAATTTTTATTTCCTATCTCGGCATTCCTCGTACGATCATAACCCGCTGGCGATCTATAATCAATAGCGACCTCGCCAAAGCGATAATAACTTAACTTGTACATCAGGGAATTGAGAAGAGTGGGCGAACCCTTGGAGTCCACTCGGAATTCGCCCCTCTCCGTGAAGTAGTCACTCTCGCGAATGTCCTGGGGATGCTCGCCCTCGGCAATTCTCACCATCCACAAAAATTTATTGATATCGTCACCAGAGTATCCAATCATACCACCAAATATCACCAGCACGTAGTCCACGTCCAATGACGTCATAATGTCATAAGCTTTGTCCTCGGTGGAGCTCATGGCTTTGCCGACAAGAGCAATGTGAGAATTGTTCCAGGTGTTGTTGTCGACAAGTGTCGTTCTGTTCGCCATTCCGGCAATTTGATAGCCGTAGTCCCACCAGCTCATTACCCTTGCCTCGTCCGCGGTGTTCTGGGCTAGCCAGTAGTAAGCCTCCCTAAAAGGATTTATCAAGGATTTATTATCCAGTGGTTTCTCTCGATGTCATTTGGAAAGACACATGGAATATTATTGTGACTATTTGTTGTAAATTTGGGCAAATTTACTAAAAACTCAGTCAACTTTATTCCAAGTTTACTCAAAGTTCTTAAAAATTTGTTAAAATTTCCTAAAGTTTGTGAAAAAATTCGTTACCATGTGTCAATGTTTGTTAAAATCGCTTAAAACATGTCACAATTTATGGAGACTTGCTGAAATTGATGAAAATCTGCTGAAAAATGTGGAAAGTTTGCTAAAGTTTAGGCAAAATTTGACACAAATCAGTTGTCGAATTAGTTGTCAATTGTTTTTAGATTGAAATCTTTTTTCCTTCTTGCCCGGTGGCTTGTCGCAGTGAGTAAACTCATTGCCTCACATGCGACAAGTTTCGAGTTCAAAGCTCGGCCGGGTAGAGCAATGGGATCTAAACAAACGACCTAAACTCTTGATCCCCACGACAGTTCTCATTGGATTGCAGCCATAGAAAGTCCCCTCAATTAAAAAAAAGAATTCCCCGACTCTAAATAACTAACTTTATCATGCTGGTATGTCATCTGGCACTTCGTTATCAGTCATTACAAATAATACTCATTCCTACATTTATATCTTTCTCGCTAATTAACAATCGTATTAATCCCCAAAAATATCAAAGTTTTTCCTTTCACTATTGTCCACTGACTCGAGGATTCGTGACCTCGAGACAATTTGTCTCCATTCGCCCCATTCTCATAATAAAAATCGTGAGGCTATAAAAAAAAAACAAACAAAAGCGAACATTTTGTGCATTAATAATCAAAAATGCAACTCAAAAAAATGATTTCCGATCAGTTCGTCCGTAGAAAACGTTAAACTGACAATTGACAGCAGCTCCAAATATTAACCTCTGAATTTTGACTTGCCTTTTGCCTCGGAAACCCTTAAATTTCATTTCCAAAAGAAATAAATTCCTCTCCACCTCCAAGCCCATCATAAATACCTGAAATCATCGAGAATACTCCTGCCGCCGTCGTTGCTGTAGGAAGCGAGAACAATGGATGGGCTTGAGTAGGCATTGCTGGTGACCCAGGTGCAGTGAACGGTGAACATCATGAGGAGCATGAGTATCCCAAGGGCAATTCCATTCCTCAGATTACTCCCCAGTCCGTCGCCGCTGCCCTTGGGTCTCTCGTGCTTCATTTTCCTCAATTTGCCAGCTTTATCGTAGAGGCCTCTTCCAGGACTCCTCTCCCCCTCCGCCTCGCTCTCGTCCTCGCTGCTATCGCCGCCATCTCTGTCGCTACTCTCGCCAACCTCCTCCTTGAGATAAAGCTCGAGGAGGCCGCTGAAGGCAATGCCAGAGAGCATGCAGACAACTGGAGTCAGTGTCAGCATCAGACGCACCATAACTCCAGCAAAGTAGACGGCGCTGAGGGCGTAGAGGATTATAAAGACCCGCTCGTCATTGATACGTTTGATGCAGTACCAGAGGCCCACGGGAAAGGTCGTCACTAGAATATGGAGATCGAAGAAGAAACTGAACCAGGTGGTCGGCTGGTGCTCCGAGACTGATGCTATTATTGGAATATGGATTTTTGCGTAACCCGTGTCCCAGAGACTGTAGAAACGACCGCTCCAGGGGGCAACCACTCCTGCGTATGTCAGGGAGATCAGCGCGACTAGCAGACCGAGGGCTGTCACTGCTACAATTCCACCGAAGTACTTCATCTCCGATTTTGTGAGGACTGTCCGGAGATATCTGCAAGTTACGGAAAATCTTTTACTTTGATTATCGTCGGAAAAAAATCTGCCAGCATGTGTCTCATCTACTGGACATTGTCCTCAAGATGCACCAGAGACTGTTGAACCTCAACTAACCTGAGTGCAGCGATGAAAATCAGCAGTCCAAAGACTCCTCCAGCTGCCATGTGCTCTGAAGTTCTGATTGGCTGGAATCCAACGAACGGTATCTGCATGCTCAACAATAGTCCAAGTATATAAAAAGTCGTGTAGCTAACGAACAATCTATTGCTGTAACGATTCATGATGAGAAGTACAAAAACGTGGAATGGAATGAGATTAATGATGAAGACATATCCACCCCAGGCGGATACCATGTAGAAGTAGGATAAAACAGCCAAAGCCGCCCAGAATATTGAGCCTGTCTTCACTGATTTTACCCAGAGGTAGTACGTGAATTGCAGGGCAAAGATGGCGATTCCCTCGTTGTCGTAGCTACCAGCGACTGAGCGCGATATGTATCCTGGAACAATGGCGATGAAACAGGCGGCGAAGAGGCCAGCCCCGGCACTCCATAACTCCTTAGTCAGGAGGTATGTTGATATTGCTGTTAGGCCGCTGAAGATCGGCGCCAGGAAGACGCAGATGTCTCTTATGTGGACTGGAATGTTGAGTGAGTGTAAAATGTAGTGAATTGAGCCGGATGTTAGCATCAGGCCTGGGTACACTGTACCACCGACTATTCTTCCTAGGGGATACCATGCTCGCTCGTCGAACCAATTCAGAAAATTGTAGAAACCATGCTGGACCATGTAGGCTGTTGCTCTGTAGTTGAACCTGATGGATTGGGAGAAGAGAATTTGGAAATTATTGTTTTACTGGAATACAGTGGGACTTCTATTATTAATTAATTAATCATTGATTGGGAATCGATAATTGAGGTTGAGTGTTGATCTGACGGATGCCAAAAGATATTTTCACCAGTTTACACGGGAACAATAATTATCAATTGATCAATACTTAGTTCAGTAATGATTATTATTTGTTTATTAAAATTGGGTGATCAGGTCTCGAGGAAAATCCCCTCATCCAATGGGAAATGACGTGTTTAACCAACAAATTAGTCCTGATAAAACAATTTTGGAACAAATGATTTTCAGTCAGTGAAGCGTGGAAAAATATCAAATGGGAATAATACAAGTGGACAATACTTGATGGAATTGGGGGCCCAGAAATTGTAGAGAATTCAGATAAAATGCGATCCGAAATATTCAATAAGTTAGAATCATTCTAGTTATGACAGAGAGGCTGCTCAAGATAATAGGAGACGTTGACACCAGTTTATAGGGCCTTTCAATGATTGTTTGTCTTGACGGAAATTAAATTCTCAATGTCGAAGACGAGGGGATAATCAACGACAACATTCAATACTTCACAAGACTCAGTTCAGTATTTACACCCAAACTGAACCTGAATTAGTACACGGGAAGAAATAAAATAATAAGGAAAGGAAGAATCATGGCTTGAGTAAAACAATTGCTGATATTTTGAGATTGCTTTCAGTTGAGAGGGAAATGTTTAATAAATGCAAACGAAAATAAATATCAACATCAAGGCAGACAGGACTATTATGATCAGGATTGAATAGCCGAGAGTCAGGACGAAAATTGGAGCCTAATATTTTTATTAATTTTCATAAATATGCTATCAGCTTAACGATTCACTAGGCCTGCCGTTAGAAACGACTTTTTATCTTGCCTAGCTCAAGAATGTTCCACATGATCATTAACGAGTCAATTTTTTAAATGATCATTGAATAATTGAATGTGTCATGTGAAATTCCATTGAAATAAGAAGGGAATTTTGTCATTTAACATTGAATACTCGATGATAAAAATTCATGGAGGCTCTTACCATGGATCAAACTCGTGGATTATACTCTCAAATCGTATGACTGCAAATAATCGCGAGGCAAATCCCGATATCCAGGCTAACAACAATACAGTGAATGTCAAGAGTGAACTCAATCCGGCAGCATTGGTGAACGTGGACGACTTCATCTGCTTGGCTGTTGATTTTTTATCAGGAAACATGACCTTCTTAGCACCCTGACTTCCATGAGCACCCGTTTTCCCCAGCATAATGATACCTCCAATGTGTCGAGGATAATTGAAATAATAATAGCTGATCTACTTCACGTTTTGATGATATTTAACTATCATTTGCTGATTATTTGTGAAAACGGTGTCATTTATGATGTGGTATTTTGGTGAATGGGACACGTAGGTAATTTTTATCTCTGTTAAAACGCACCAGTAAGCACTGCCGAACCGCACCACCCCAACACCGTCCAGCCGCCTCCAGCTAGGCTAGGACACGTCAAAAGCCGGCTGCAGGGGGACTACTGCCTTAAACCTAAGTCCCTAGGTTCTGGGGACTTTTTAATTTAGACATTTTGTCTCATTGATTTTATCGTGGGCGGGGGATCAATGAACATTACACCTTTCGCATAGAAAATTCTTTATTAAAAAACCCAAATTATTACAATGGTAATGCCCTGAAGACTTTGAAAATAGAACGATTTGGTTTTCTGGGAATTTTCTGACGGCCTGAGGGACGAATTCCTCAGTTTTTGGGTGTTTTACAAGTTTTAGTTTTCTTATTTATCATTTTTCAGATACTCCTGGTTATTTATTAACAATTTACTGTTCAATGGATTTTTTAAATAATTTTCGATGTAGTTTTTGGAGATGTTTACGGAAATTGGAGAGAATTTTATTCCAAAAATTCACAGTTTCAGAACTAACGAACAAAAAGCAATTAAATCAATGAATTCCTTGAATTTTCTCATAAAAACTTGAACCAAAAGTGAAAACCCTTGTTTTTTTTTGCAATTGAAGAAATCTGAATTCCCCTGATGTTCTGATGAGATTAGAAATCTTATTTCTTTCGTCTGAAATCAAGTTCAATGACACTCTCCTCAATAGTTACTAAAATATTTATAAAATTGCAATTTTTCATCAAACATCATTACATCCCAATTATCGCCACAATGTACGAACACTAATCAACCAAAATTGTTTTCCATATTTTCCGAATGAAAACCAGTTTTTCACGCCTTCCAGACGATTATGAAAACTGAAAGGTTCGTCCCTTCGCGTAAAATTGTCCGTTTCCTATCGTCAACAACAAATGATTTTCCTTGATTTTCTTTACAAACTGAAAAAGAAAATCAAATTTATCCATTCATCTGACAAACGTTGTTACGTTGATGACGGAAAAGGGTCGATTTTACAATTATCTCGTATTATTTTGTAATAACTCAGACGAATCGTTGGATATTCCTGTGATCCTGCACCCTCTCCAGGCACTCCAAGTTGTCCCACCAGAGTGGTAATTTATGATTCAGAATTAACTTGAACCAGGGTGTCAAGGGTGAGTTGCAGTTCCTCGTGAATTCCCCAATTTCCTCCTTGGAAATCCACTTGATCTCACTGACTTCGTCTGGGTTAGGGTCCAATGTCAGATTATTCTTCTTCAAAAAAAGAACATAGTCAATTTCGTGCTCCCCCCAGACGTCGTCGGGCCCCATCGCCCGGTAATGAATTCTCGTCACGTAGTAAAAATCCTCAGGTTGAATTTCATTGATTGGAATACCAAGCTCGTAGGCTAGTCTCCGTCGGGCGGCTCTTCTGATACCCAGGGCGTCTCCCTCCTCCGATTCGCCGGGTACCTCCGTCAGGGGATGGCTGCAGCAGGTGTTGGTGTAGTAGCCGGGGAAAGTTATCTGTGAGGATTCAGAGAAATCGTTTTCAGTGAATTCGTTGTCATCAGTTTTATCATACGATTGTCATTTATTGAGATTTTATTCACAAGACTTGTCCCCTGGAATTTCAAGGAATTTAATTATTGAGAATTTATCATTTCTGGTCAGCTGTTTGATTGATCAATCGGATAAATTCAGGTCAATCTATTTTTAACTGCCCAATCAATTCAAAATTCAAGGCCAATTCACACTGAATATTCATGCTCTAATTGGAAATTCAAGTAGGTTAGAATTCTCGTCGTCCTGCAGAAAAAAAATTGAAATTCCATTGAATGCCCAAATGAATTTAGACTTTTTTTGACACCTTAGACATACCAGCAGCTAAAAATATAAGGAGAATGGTTGGAAGGAGTGCACTAGTTCAATATCCTATTTAAAGAGTCTACTCTGAATAGAATAAATAACGAGTGGATGTCCATGTCCATTGCCATCACTCAATCATTTCAACTAGTTTCTAGTCTAGACTAAAAAATTGAAGAAGATTTTCTGTAAAGAATTCTGTAAATTGCAGAAATTTTCTAAAATGAGAAAAGTATTACCTCAAATTTATTATACGATGAGAATCATTATTCACATGTTAAACAGAGAAAAAAATCTCTGCATAAAATAAAACGAGCATTTTTTATTAAACAAAAACGCTTCCTGTGAGGTAATGGGTGTCCTCTGACCTGCAGATAGAACATCATTTCCTTTCGCGATAAAGGAATTTATCTAAGACCATTCTTTGATGATTCCTGAGATAAATCTGTTAATTGTCAACATCAATAATACAACAACAATTATCATGATGAAGATTGTAAATTGACGTGTGGATTTTTAATGTAGACGATTATTAAATGGTCCTCACTAAAAAAATTCAATAGAGACTCCCTAGAATTGGATATTAAATATATTGACACAGAGTGAATTTTAAATTGTCCACCTGTTGTTGAACTTGAAAATAAAAATTGCCCATCACCTTCGAAGCCGATCGTTTCTGCAGTAGAAGATTGCTCTTTTGATCAAAGAGAAAAACACTGAAGGCCCGATGCAGAGGAATCTCTCCATCCTCGCTCATCCTATGGCAGTGTCTCTTGGAGGCCTCCCCCAGTGGTTTATCAAATTCATCCACAAGAATACACATCTCGTCCAGCGCTGCCTCCTGCAGAGTAGCTACCTTGGGAGAGGCATTCCTCCCAGCGGATGATGTCAGTCCTCTGGCAGCAGTCCACATTTGGCTCGCCATCCTCAACATCCTCCCTCACGCCAATAACTAACTGAAAATCCAGCGACTCCTCAGTCCTCGAGAATTAGCCCCTCCGGAGAGAGTGTCCTCCTCCTCCCGAATGATCTCAATCTTTGGCATGAAGTTTTCCCCTGCGTGAAGAATAATGTAAAAACCTATTCACGTCACTTTCGTCTCAACTCTGCCCCTGATCTTGCGATGAGAAAAGAAACCGTGAACCACTGACTCCAGATAAACGAAAATCACCAAGTCACGTCCAGCGTCAACAATAGAGCCCTCACATCACTGATAATTCAAGGTCTCCAATGGTTGTACCAAGTGTAATCACCTGAAGGCAACGCTGTCTTGGAATTTTATGTTAAACACTCGGCCCAGAGTGAAAGTAACCAAAGTGGGGCAGGTATTTGTTATTTTACGATTCAAGTGAATGTGAAAATAATACGTCTTTTTTTCTCCACCAACACACGTGCATTACTGCTTGGGCATGATGTCACAGGGGCCAACAGAGTGGCATACCCCCACCACAATTGAGTTGATTTGGTTTACATGAGACTTGAGAGGCAGTATTGGACTGGTGAAGTAAAAAAGTGGAGTATTAATGGTGGGAATGACGTGTTCTGGGGCTTTTGAGAGCTCTGAGAGCACCTGAAGCTGGGAATTGTGAGTATTTTTTGACACTGGAAGATGTGAATCATTGTTCAGAGGCCCCTGGCCGTGCTTTCAACGATGAAGTTGAGGTTATGGGACGCGAGTTTACTATCCTCGACGCAATCTGACACTTTGAGAAATTGTTATTACATTTTTGGGGACTTCGGGGGATGTGGATGGACCTGGTCTTGATGGTGCAGAGTTCTCAGTGTCTTGGTTTTTATCATTTGGCTTGTTATGGGCTCAGTAGGGGTACTGGGGGTGGAATGAGTGCATAGGCGTGGAGTGCTGATGCAGTTGGGAGTGTTGAGTGGATTTTTATACATCGGGAATACGTATTTATCGTGCAGGCTGCGGCTCAAGCCCTTCCCGGACTCGTTGCGGTTGGGGCATGACTTGAGGAAAAAAAAAGAAACTGTTTTTTCGGGGTCTGTTGGGGGACATGACGTGCGAGTGGGCGAGGTAGTCGAGATTATTCAGGTATTGTTAATTCACGTTGATGGGGATGAGTCATAACTTGGTAACTGATTGGGGGAATTGTCTTTCAGGGCTGACTGGTGGTGTCATAAACGCATGGGATCATGTATGACACGTTTTTCCAACAGGATGCCTGGTGTTACTGGGTTATATCGGTTGCTGCACTTCTCTCGTTTGTTGGGTTCATCGTTGCCTGCATTTGCAGTTGTCGACACAGTGAGAACAAGTATGAATGGATTTTTCATTTATTTGTGGAGATTATTCGGGAATTTTTGATGAAGATCATTTCAAAGTCTTTCATGTTCTAATGAGCATGGCAGTATCTTGATGAACAATTGTTTTAGGTGCAGATGGCGATATACTTTTTGTTTGACATTTAATTTTCCACAGAAGGTTCTTGCAATTATTGGATTTAAGGCACAATTAATGAAATGAAAAAATACAATCGTTTACTTGTCTACCAATTACAGTTTATTACAGTTAATTACAGTTTTGCTATCATATCAAGAGTCAAATTATCACGAGAAAATGCTTCTGAATTTATAATACACAATTGTCTTAAACTCTTCATTTTTTCATTTACGAGATCATTCTAGTTCTTGTGGAGTTACAGATGAAATAATATTCTCTCATCATCAAGTACATGTTGTTCTCGTTATCCTTTCGCTTTAATCGTTCATTAAATGCCTTAACCGACCTGGACAAAATGTTTTGAGGTCTCTCATTTGTGGGGATATTGTTGCTAAGACCTAGAGATAAATGTATAATGTAATGTACAAGAAAACAAATAGGAGAGAATGGAAATATTCGAGGATTGTTAATTTAGCAGTTGTCAATTGCTGAATTCTAGGCCTCTGATTGTCCAAGAATTAGAATCTAGTCTCAATAAGTAAAAACATGGTTTTCTGGGATAGAAAGGCCCATTGTCTCGAGAAAAACAATGATCCCCCAAGTATTATTTTCAAAAAAGAAAAATATTGTGAATACAGAAGCGAGTTCCTGGGTCTTCCGGGTATGGTAACGATGACACGCGCTGAAAACGAGATATTCGATCGACAGCCAACCGTGGATTACAGTCAGATTGTCGCACTGGATGCTGTAGACAGTGGAAAAAGGTGCCAAGTCCGATGAATAAACGGCATGGCAGCATGACCCTAACGCTAATTCATACTCCAATGAATTAATCATTAACCTATACCTCACGAGTGACACATTCCAACTAATCAATATTAATAATTAACTCAATCTTTGAATGTATTTTCCGGTGATCTGGCGACTATTTTAACAACGGGAGAAGACCTTCGAATGATTATTTTCTAATCATCAGTAGCTCCAACTTCAATCAGCTCAGATTCTTGTTCCTCTCAAATTGAAGTCAATGAGTTTCCCCAATGTTTACATAAAATTTTAATTTCTCTGTGAACATTACACGACAATTGTCGCCTCAACCCAGAAAAAAACAGCAGAAGAAGATGAGAATTGTCGGGTATAAAATGGCCTGTCCAATTTCAATAGCATAATTTGATCTGGAGGTATTGATGATTCAAAACGATCATTCTTCCCACTTTTCCCCAAACCTAGCATCACACGTTCAATTGACATTAGTGCAAGGTGTACATACTCCCTCTGTCGCTGACTCTTCTCACCGTAAGCCCTTGACATTCCGCGAAATAATTCCAATGGATTTTTGTCTAGAACGAGTACAGCCAATCGAAGTCTTCCAGACATCCCAAAGGATCGTAATGTTGGGTCTGGGGATGGAAGATTGGAATCAACTCCGCAGGATGTCATTTACGAGGCCGCGGAGATCATGGGGGATCCCTCGGAATTGTATGCCACAGTGCAAGACAAAAATGGTTAGTCATTGTGTTTTGCACGTTGAGAAGAAAACAAATCGTTTGATATTCATGGGAAGAGTTGATTTTGGCCCCTGGGGTCATACCCTCCGCCTTGGCTCGTATCGTGAACCTATCGCGAGCTAAAAATCCCTTTCCGTACTCGTTAGGAAGTAGAATATCTTAATTAAGCATTGCAGAGGTAATTGTTGATTTTTGTCATTCTCCAGTGGTCAACAGGACCAACGAACGGGGAACACGTGCTAGCTCACAAGAGTCCTCATCCCTCCAGGAAGACGATAGTGCATACCCGTATGCTAGGCTAAATACCCTAAATTCTACGAACGGTAAGAAATTCGCCAGAAGTATTGAAGTACTGGCTAACCATGAAGAGTAAAAAATCTCGTTTATCCATATTTACCAGACTCTAGAAGAAGAAGAAATTGCAACAAATGATTGGCACAAGTCTAAGAATGTTGGAAGACAAGATTCGTTACTCTATAAACCCGTAAAAATGATTGAAAAATCTTTTCCAAAAAATTCTGTTTCATCCCTCCAGATGAACACCCTTACGCCCAAGTGCAGAACATCTCGAAGCCTGACCTAAACCGTCAAAACAGGTAACGAAGCTCCTAAAAATCTCGCAACCTCCCCAACAGGAAACTAAAAAAAAAATAATAATCCAACAGTTTTAGGACGGCCGCTAGTCAGCTGTCAGGTTCCCCGGGGCCGTCGTCAAATGGGCCAAATCCCGTGGCGCCCCCTCGCACACGTCGTTCCTCCTCGCACAATTCCCTCCTGAGCCTGGAGACCCCCAGCGCTGACATTCAGGCAGCGAACGCGATAACCGGCGGTGTCCAAGCAAACCAGGACCTCCCCTACATGACCCCCCCTCTCCTCTCCCTGCCCCGATTTCCCCAGCCACCGCAGTCGACGCCCCAGCACTTCAGTGGTGACTCCCAGGACTCAAAAGGCTACACCAGCATCTCAGTCCGCGAGCCGCTGGCCAACATAATAGCCCAGACAAAAGCCGCCCACCAGAGCCGAGGTAATCGTTTGGACTCGCATTACGCGACGGTCTCAGACGACTCGGACGAGATGTACGCGGCAATTGACGAGCAGGAGAAAATTTATACGAGCGGTAGTGAGACATACGCGCAAATTCAACCGATGATGGAGCCCCAGAGGCCACTGGTGGATCCCCAGGTGAGCATTCATCCCCAGCCCCCAAGACTCGAGGAGAATCCAATGGTTTTTCCAGCCCCTCAACCACCGAGCGTTGACTCCCTCCGTTATGTGGCTCACGCCCACTCGAGGCAGGCCTCCAGCTCGAGTGCCACGAGTTCAATCATCAATCCTGGCTCACCCAAGCCGGAAAAACGACAGGCAAATTCCCCTCTACCACCGCCACCTCCACCCCTACCGTCTGAGGAGGCGCCAGATGTTTATGCATTGATTGATAAAGCTGGGAGGATTGAGGAGGGCGCTAAGCATCTAGAGAGCTCGGGTAAATCTCTGGAGGACATGTACGCTAAAGTCATGAAGAAGAAGAGGGAGTCGGAGGAGAATGCCGATTGTGGTAAGAAGCAGAGTGTCATGGAGATCAGTAGAGCTTCATGGTCGAGCCATGATTCAGTGGAGATTCAGAAGAAGGAGCCGGAAGTGGTGGGGACATCTAATGTCACGTCGGAGGGTTTCAATATGGATTCCATTGAGTTTGCGAAGGTTGCGAGGATTTATGAGCTCGATACGACCCCTGAGTACAGTTTTGATGAGCTGACTGTGCTGAGGGGATCCCAGAGACCTGCTGGGAGTGATGATCCTAATTATGAGATGCTGAGACCTCAGAGCCTCGCGGGGGATGAGGGCAATGGGGCGAGAAATGGGGTTGATGTTCTACCTTTTTATTCGGTGCCTTTCAAGCATCGACAGGTCAGCAATGCCAGCTCGGAGGATCCGGGATATGAGAAGGTCCGGCTGAGGCGGAGGAATGATGAGGACACCGACTCGGAACCCAATTATGAGAGTATGCCTCATGAGACAGAGCCGAATTATGCATTTGTCTGCAGGGCTGACAGCGATACTGATCCTAATTATGAATCTGTTAATAATTCTGATCCTAATTACGAGAGTGTCAGGTACCTTGGGGAGGGACAAGAGCCTCCCTATGAGAGGGTCGATGCGAAGAGGAAGGCCCTCGATGGGTACGAAAAGGTCAGGAGGGGAGAGGGGAATTATGAGAGGATTCAGGATGCCAGCGAGTGTAATGACACTGATGACGAACAATATGTACAGGTCTGAGGGCTCTAGGGGAGTTTGGATTTTGTAGAAATTTTTTTTATTATTAAAGTAGTTGATTATTGGGTAGTTGATTAGTTTTATTATGATTAGGCTGATCTGGGAGACTTCGAGGGGACTTCCAGCGTTTTTTTAAACATTTCTGGTGGCGGAAAAGTTGAAGGGGAGAATCAATTGATTCGCTTTTTTTTTATTGTATCAATGAATTCAATTTTGTTGGGTAATTAGAGTTTATTGGTACTTTTTGATATTTGGAGGTGAATTTTGTTTGGAACTCTTCAGCGTAAATTAGGCGATTGAATTGGATAATTGGATGGTCTTCAAATATTTCAAAGTCGGCATGAGAAGATGAGGGAGAATGGAGAGAAATGTTGGGAATATGATGGAATCCCCGTTTATAGTACAATTTATTTCCTCTAACTGAGAATTTTATTTAGTCAGCCGATGGCGAATTCATCGATAATAGTTGTTTTAGTTGATGCTTTTAGCTCTTGGGTTTAATATACTTTCTATTGCCATTTGTTCGTCTTTTTTTTTTTATTATTTCGCCCGGTGTTTGAATATAATGTACCTTACGATAGCGTAAAAGAGATTAAGAACGAGATAAGATTTTCGAAGAGAGATAATAATAAATGTAGAGCACTGAGGATAAGACTGATGAAGACTCGAAGTGATAAGTTTTTTTTTTTCCCCCTCTGGAAAATGAAAATAATGCAGAAATTTTGCGACATTTCGTCACTGGAAATCACCGATCGAGCGTGTAAATATTATTACTCTTTTGTCAGGTACAAAGATCGTCTAATTGACTCTAAAGGCATTAAATTATTTCTATTTATTTATTGATTCATTCACGCATTCCACGATATCAATATTTGAAATTACATTCTCTGAATTATAAAATTGAATGATTAGTGAGTGCACAACAGTCTTTCAAATGTTATCCGAGTTATTCACGAGAGAGAAATAATTTTATGTTAAGACTACATAACAATCTCCCCCTGGTAATCACAATTTTCCAATTCATGAATTTTATATTGTTAAATTAAGAGCAAATGTCGAATGAGAAATGACAAAATTCCGCTCGACAATTCAAAACTTTCCAAAATCATTCGTATAATAATTTAATATTCTTGATTAAAGAATATTCTCTCTTCGTTCGAACAAGAATAACAAAAAAACCTGCCGCTTCATGTATTGATAATTGAACTGGAACACTTGACTCAAAGCAAATCGAATAAATCGAATGAGAATGTGATGCTGACAATTCGCTCAAAAATCACGGCCTCTGGCGGACGAAGAGGTCGTGATTGTCAAGTGCAATCGGACTCAACGAAAATGATTGACTAATCAAATTGAATTTTCCTATTTACCATATTATTTCTCGTATTTTTTTCTCCACACAGGGGAGAAAAGCGGATGACTGGAGATAAATGTAAATCGTAATATATACCATCGGTCTAGGACGACCTAAGCTTATGAATTATATCCGCGTCTATGTACAGATGCACAACAGAATATTTTAATATTTTACGGCCCACCAAATGTTGGTGACGAATCATTATCACTACCGGAGTATTCCACGTTTAACTGTATTAAAAGCAACTAGTTAGTAAGTAAACAAATTAAAATGAATAAACTTTTCTTATTTTGAGAATAAATGAATTTGAAAGAAATTCACAAGTGCAAAACTTTACTCATTGCAGGATAGACACGAGAGAAAGAAAAAAAAATCCACTCATTTTTCCACTGAATGTTTATTCTTCGTTCTCTTATTTACAATTAATAAAATTCTTTCACACGCTCACAATGACACACTCGCAATTACCAACGAGATATTAAATGTCAACGAATTTAATGATGAATTGCCTTGACACGTTCGACACTGTCTCTCACTGGCAATCAATGAGCTCTCGGAGTGTTCAATAAAAAATCAAAAGTCAACCGTTGATTCGTCATTAAATTTTTTGTTTCGCCTAGTCGGCACCCACCGGCTACCAAAGCTCTATACAAATTTCATTGTAATCCTCATTTTGGATAATGTACACACTCACCCATTCACACCTCCTCCGTTTACTTATCTCTAATTTCATATATAATATATATTTATATTTATTTATAATGACATTCCCCTCGCTCTCTCAAAACACCTTGGCCCATAAATCGCAATGATTACTATTTTCTCGTTATCCATAGTTTACGAGAAATGCGTACGTATAATTCCCAATGAATGCACCATTTAGTTTATCTCCAAAAAACTAATTTTTTTTTTTAATGAGCATGATTGAATTCCACTGTAATTCACGTATGAAACAATTTAGTAGAAAAAAATGCGTTTACAAGAGAAAATTCTTGAACGTAATTTTTTAAATTTACGTTCTCGCGAGGGGAAAACCCAAAAACTCATGCTCAAGAATTTTTAGATTGTTCAGTAGACTTCCTAGTAAATTCTGCCTATTTTTCCGTTAAATTAAATTCACGCGTGAACTACATATGAAAAAAAATTAACGCAAAATCCGAGGGAATTCTCTGGGATTTTCTGTTAATTATTTTCGCGCATGCCAAAAGAATGAAAAATTTCATGTGATAATTTCAAAGCATTTCACCTCGCTCACCGCAATGCAACAGTATGATTATCACATTATTGTATTTAATCTCCCATTCAGCGAAAGAAAAACACAAAAACAATTGAATTGAACACAGTCGTTCGATATATCAATCAATAAGTCTTACTCGACATACTGCTTGTAGCTATATTTATATCAATTACCTATTCTTTTAGCATTTATTTCATCGAGTTATTAATTAATGTATGTATATATTTTCAAATTCACCTTTTTTGCATTTTTTTTCATTTTTTTTTTCCTTTTAATTACACTATAAAATGTGAAAACTTGCGCTTAAGAAAAATGTTTAAATGCGATGAGCAACGGAGTTCAGCTGTCATATATATTTTCTTTTCGCTTTTGTTCAATAATTTAATTCAGTTATCGTGTCGCATTGTTTGTCTATTAACATTAAATCACTCGTCACGCACTATTACTGAAAAAAAAAAAAAATCAGGCGTTTGATGGCTCTTGTGTCATTCAAATGTCATATCGTGTGGGCAGAAAACATCAGTTAATTTATATAATATGTTTACACTTTCCTATTCAATAGTTTTTTTTTTCTTTTAATTCTCTTCTCCACAACTATGTCTCTTTTTTTTTTAATCCAGTGCATTAATGTCGATGGTACGATTATTTAAATTTATTTATCATAGTTTAGAATATACTTTGGTATAGCTCCAATGGCAGCGATTAATCTGAAATATACATATACTTGTGGATATCGTTACAATAATAATCATTTATCAATGTTTTTTTTTCTTTTATTCATTTTGGTAGTATTTTATCATTTTTGTTTTTTGTTCATTAATAATTTCTTATCAGTACATACTGCATTCTCTGTCTTTAGAATTTGGAAGATTGGCAATCAATTTGCGTCGTTCATTCGTTTTATCTCTCTCAGCTCGTCTGATATCTTGGGGGGGAGATGGTGGGGCGATTGGTTAACCCAGTGGCAGTTTATTGCGGGGGAAATTAGAAAAATGATAGCGAGAGTTTGCTCACACCTCGATTGAACAAAATGAGGAATGGAGGGAATTGTAAAAGTCGAAATGAAAAATAGTCGAGTGCGGGGGATAAAAAATCACGTCTTCTTTCGGTGCAGACGTCAATGAATGTTTGATTTTTAATAGTTTCAGCCACTCGCGCGGATGTCCAGAAATGAAAATATTTCTGAATTCGGGAGGGCCAGAATGAGCTCCTCATCTCGCGGCGAGATGGGCGGTCCAGTGGAACAGTTTGGGCTCCAGCCTCTTTCCAGAATTTTCAATTCTTTATTTATAGATTTTTCTTTTTTGGTACGAAATATCTACAAACTCAGGCATTGCAATGAATACCTAGGGAATGTCCAGATCCGACGAGTGGACCCTGTTTACCTATTGGATTCGTAGCAGACTATCTAATTTTATGCTATGGGAATTTGCCTCAGGGATTTTATTTTTTCACTTATGGATGAAATTATTACGTTATAAAGTCCCTCATATTTTTCTTCTCGTGAACCTATTCATTCTGGGAAATTGTAGAACGAGTTGAATTGAGTTGAGTCACAGGAAAAAGAATTCGACGGAAATTTTATGGATTTTTGGTGAATTCTGTCGGAAAATTCTACAACTTTATTACAGATTTTAAACTAAATATCCAATATAATATATTGTTCACTAAAAACATCAGAAGAATTCACTTTTTATGGACAGTCTGTTCTATCGTGATATTTTTTTAAAAATTCGTCCGCATTTATTTTCCGATTTTCCCACTATTTCCCATCTTTCTCCCTAAAACAAAAAAAACTTTGAGCGAGTTCTGTAGAATTTTTGGCTTGAAAATTCGGGTTAAAAGGAATGAGTTACAGAATTTTCTTACCAATTCGCTCGTTTTTTTTTTCTGCGAAAATAAATGAGAGAAAAATCCTTTAGAAATGATTATTCTCAATTAAGGGCCGGATGTAATAATTGATCACCCCGAAATCCCCGTCACTCATTACACGTGAAATCCGGATTAAACCCTGAGCAGACATAATTTCCGGCTTGCAGAAATCATTCGCGGAGGTCGGAAATTCTGTTTGCCTCTGATTTAATAATTCTTTTTCTTGTAATTAGTCTCTCCACTCTCCACTCCCCTCAGTCCAAAAAAATTCGTTCAACTTGAGAACGAAAAAAGAAAAACGTTCAGACCCTTAATGTTAAACCAGCACGTCTTACTCCTAAATTGCACACTTAAACTCCAATTATTACAATGTTTCATTTTAATAATACCCCCTCCACTGCATGATCGCAATGAGCGATGAAAAAAGTCACGTGTTTTCAATGCAAAATAGACTGTTTAAGTTATTCATTTTTTTAATCGCATTTTCTTTTCATCATTTTGAACAGTATTTTTCGTTGTAATGGCAAAATATATCGCGCTCATCATTCTCATCACAATAAAAAAGATTGAGTTGAGGCGTTTTATTTATTTGAATGACTCGCAGGTACCAGCCTACAATGTTCCTCCTTATATCATTTATTACATTAGAAAAATTATGCAATCATCTACAGATAAATCACGTGATTTTTCTCATCCAAAAAAAGTAATCCCTTATTTCGATGTTAACAATATTTTTATTTATTTATTTTTTTTCATTACTCCATTTTTGGTTTCTCCTCGTCAATGTTAAGGGCCAGGTGTAATACATTGGCAACTCTCAATCGCGGCCCCTGATTACACGTGAAATAATGATTAAATCGTCAGCAAACCTATTTTTCAACCTGTAGAAATTATGCACGGAGGTCGGAAATTATGTTTACTTATGATTTAATAATTATTTTTTTTGTCATTAGTCGATTTCGAGGTTACGAACTATTACACCCGGGCCTTAAATCCAAATGATGGTCTACACGGAGAGAAAAAATTCAAGAAAAATTACGGAATAAGTCACGTAATCTGGGAGTGAAGATGAAATTTTATAGAAAGTGCCCAATTTCAGCTGTCTGGCGGAGATTTTCAGGAACACTCCGTAATTTATATTTTTTCAGCCCTAATAAGTCTTGAAAATTATCGTAGATTTTACTGTTGGAGTTTAATTTCCAAAAAAATTACGTAACTTCCGTTAGTCGACGGACTTATTCTCCTCAATTCGTACAAAAATCCCTGGTAAGGATCTTGGCTCGCACTTTACGTGACTTGTTCCGTAATTTTTCTTGAATATTTTTCCCCCGTGTAGTGGTTGGTTTTTTCATCTTTTTCTCATTAAATTGCGTGCCAATTATCTAGACTATTTATCACATATATGTAATAATACGTATATGTATGTACAGACATACCAGAATTATGCAAAATGTCTTTACATCCTCTCGGGGGGCTCACAATAGTCTCTCTCCCTCGGTGATTCCCCTGTTTCGCTAATGACGAGTGAATAATCTCCGGGCTATGATTACCCACTTGGCAATGACAATTGATACCAACTTGTGTGTCCAAGGGGGATCTCATGAATGTTTTTTCTGGACTGTCTGACGGACAATTGTCGCAATTCTCTGTCAATTTTATCTTCACAAAAAACCAATCGCTGCCAGAGAATTGTAGTCATCATTCCTTCCTGACTCTCCTAACCTCCTTTTTTTATGAAAAAGAAGTTGCCAAAAAAATCGTCAGAATTTTCAGTTAAAAATTCATGAAACCCCCTTAATTCTCCAGTGGCACTGACTCAGCTGTTCAATTTTTTTTCTCATCAATTTTCATCTCTTTTTTCATCAACAACAAACAACAACAACAACAAATTACTCAATTTTTGTTTATAGGCGTCGATGATAAGAGCTGAGTGTTTCGTAATTTCTTTGAGGAGCCGTCGTCGCGGAGAACGCGAAATTGGAATGCGGAGAGGACATGGAGTCCTGAATTTTCCGAAAATGAGGACGAGAAAAATTGAAAAGAAAAAAATCTCAAAAGATCAAATTACCCAGCAAATGTTTGAGCCTCGAGAGCCCTTGCAAAAAGATCTTCAGATCAATCTCCCCTCAATTAATTCGGCAACCTGAAAGTAGACAATTTTTTAAAGTCACTTTTCGCATTTTTCCGTCCTCGTTTGACAAAAAAAAAAAAATTGTGTGGCATTTTTTAAAGAATTTCCGCACGCGAGGCCCCTCAATTCGGACACGTGAAGATGTCCAGAGGTGATCTGATAAGCAATGTACAAAGACTCGTACCTAATGATGAATAATTCACCTGCTCCGGGTGTCAGAGTTACCTTGAGTTGTGACCCTGGTCAATCCCCCGATTTTGGCCATTAGATTTGATCATTTTGTGGAAGATTTTGTGAGCAATGTCAATGATCCTACGAATTCTGTGTAGATTAATGAAGGACAACGGTCACGGGCTTTCGGGACTGCTGATATCCTCCCCGCAGACGTGCTCACTGTCGCTGGGTGGACTCGGCTGATCCAGATGATAATGATCAGTGTAATTGTGAGTGTGTCCGTGGCTATGCATACTCGATGTACGCTGGGGCAGACTGTGATGGCGATAGCAGGGTACATCCGCCACTCGTCGCTGGAGATCATCAATGTGCATCTGTTGGGCGCGACGTTTGAGCTTGCGATGACACAGCAGACAGATCAGCAAGGCCAGAGTGACAACAGCTGCTGCACCAGCCACTGGAATAGCATAGCTCACTGGTGGCACGATTGCTGTACCTAAAAATCAGCGCTCGAATGTCGTGAACAATATAAATTCATAGCTGGCATTTTCAACTGGTAAACACTTCAATAATCCATCAAAATAATTTTCTATTAATTTTATTCTCCTGGAATTGTTGGGCTCATTGTCAAATTGGCTATCGACAATCAAGAAGACTCCCCCAATTTTCTCTACTTTTTTTTAAAGAATATATAGTTCCAATTATTGGCGATTTATTACAAAAATAAATTAACAAATTCACATTTTTGTAGATAAAAAAATTATAAAAATCACTCATCTCAGGTATCTCCGAAAAAAAATTCCATATCCATATTGACACTTTCCGAAATAACGTAATTGAAATGCCACCAGTTGAAAAGCCGTATCTCCTGTGGCTTATCGCAATTATTAATATAATTTTAATGGACTGGGGGAGGTGCTCCAAACATCGAGGAAAAAGAGAAAGAACATTCAGATATCTCTGACGTGCACTTAACCTTAGATCAAAGCCATCATCATTCAGATCATATTATTCTCATGCAATTTTTTGTTTGTCATTGGATTAATCATTGTATACCTGTACTCAATCATAAATCAAGTGTCTATTAATTATTTAACGATTGCGAATTGGATCGCCAGCAGAGTGACTCCACAGCTGTTTTTTTTGTTACACTGTTCTCATGTTTTCTGATTGTACTGTGTGAGTGAACTCACGTGATTCAAAGGAGAAGATTTGTTCGTGATAGAAGTCAGTTGGTAGGCGCAGGAAGGCCTCAGATGGTGACCAACACAAAGCACAGACAGAGAAGAAGCATTTCAGAGAGTCCAGCCAGTGCTGGTGCCAGTGGGGCTGATGCTGTACCTGCGAGAGACATCACAAGACCATTCACAAACCCCCCATGTTTCTTTTTTTTTTGGTAAATCATTGTCGACGTTCTGGAGTGTCATCTCGAGCTCTGGGTATTCTTCGGTAAGTACTGCTGTTTTATTTTCTGGTTTCCTTATTGCCCGGGGATTATACATGCTTCGTGCAGTATATGAGGGACTAGACATTTAGGGGAGGCGTTGGTCGAGGAAGGCCAGGCTTCCTAGAAGCTTCCTAAAAGAAGGGCTTGCATTGGGGGGTTTTTTTGTTTAATTGTAATTGAGAAATTGTTGAAACCAATTTATCGGCTGCCATTGAGTTTACTTGAATTGAATAGAATCAGAGAATTTAGGATGTCAGTGACTTTTCAAGTTTGTAAAGTTGAAAAATAGTAAATGCACAGGTTCCAAGGATTTTTAGACGACATTTTAAAGCTTCAAGACAGATATTTTTATAGATTAAAAATCAAATTTATGGGGTTCAATTGTTTTGTGAGGCTAGAGATCTGTTGACTATCGACTGTCAATTCACTCATTCCATTTACCGAACGAGACATGTATTCCGGAGGTGATAGTCATGCAGTTCATGATCATAAATATGGAGATATTGATATTGAGAAGACATGGCGGGACACACAGTCGTTATAATAAGAGAGAGGTGGTTAAAAGGAGGAGGTACAGATGCCCGTGAATGCTAGACACAGCAGAGATAGTAAAATAGTCGTGAGGCATTGAGGACAACAGCGAAAAAAAGGAAAAAAAATATATGGAGACGTTGGTAGTATTTTTAATATTGCAGTTGTCAATTGCCTTAGATTACTTCTTTTTTGGCTTTTTTTTGTTTTTTTTTTCGTTCACATTGGTTTCATGACTCACAGTTGTCCTCGTCGGACCCGTCCTCGGGGCCGCAGTTGTCGATATTATTGCAACGAAGTGTTTCGGCAATGCAGTATTTGCTTTTTTCACAGTAAAATTCGGCGGGCTCGCACTCCGGAGCCAGGGAGACTTCTGTCCAGACAGCACGGAAGCCCAGTTGCCCTACGGCTTTGTCGGACGATATAAAACTAGAATGGAAGTCGAATAGATGAGAGAGGTACATGAGCAAGTGCAAAAAAATATTTTTCATCGCGCTGTGACGGAAAAGTAACTTTTCAGTCACAGCGTTCGTAACACGTGAAAAAAGTGGTTTTTGGCTGGTGGAAAACCTCCCACTCGCCAAAAACCATTTTTTTTCACTTGTTACGAAATATACTATTTCATCACTCCGTGTCGGAAAAGTACTTTTTCATCCCAATGTGTCGAAAAAACACTTTTTAGTCACTCGACGGGAAGCGGAGAGCGACTGAAAAGTTACTTTTCCGACACAGCGTGATGAAAAATTTTGTTCGTAACTCGTAACAAAAATGGTTTTTGACTCATGGCACTATATCACTCGCCTTCGGCTCGTGATATAAACCTCCCACTCGCCAAAAACCATTTTTTTTCACTAGTTACGAAATAGTACATTATGTCACCAGGCGATGAAAATATTATCTGACCAATGTGGCTTTATAATCCGAGCCGAAGGCGAGACAATACTTTTATCGCCGAGTAACGTATTAGTATATTTCATAACGAGTGAAAATAATATATTTCGTAACAAGTAAAAAAAAATGGTTTTTGGCGAGTGGGAGGTTATATATAATCCCTCGAGTGAAAAACCACTTTTTTCACGTGTTACGAACAATATTTTTCATCTCAATGTGTCGAAAAAGCACTTTTTAGTCACTCGACGCGAAGCGGACAGTGACTGAA
>JAPYZM010000310.1:0-59725 GCA_030522845.1 Psyttalia concolor
AAAAATATATGGAAAGAAAAAAAAAAAAAAATCCAAAAGGTGTTTAATTCGATTCCGCGATTAATATTGAGAGATTTTACTTTCCGAAACGTATGGTTGATGGAACAATATGGGGAAAATCTGTGGAATTATAAAAAAAAAATGAGAATTGGAGAAAACGTGGGAGGAGAGGCTCGAGAAGAACCTGCAATAAAAAGGTTAATTAATTTAAATGAAAAAATGCGATGTCCTCAGTGAGCCATAACCGAATCATCCAAACAAATTCCAGACAACATCTATTACTTTTTCGACATCAATCACGCCGTATGAATCATCTTCACTCAAGCACGAATGACATTTCCATTACTTCCCCCTGGATCATCGAACCTTCAAAGAGGTCAAAATGCCATGGCTTCCGGGTTGCAGGAGAAAACAACTCGATAAGGGTTGACAGAGTGACGGGGGAAAAATATTTTTCATATAACGTATAACCCATGCACCGATATTTGTAGATGTGTATATCCACATACATCGCCGGGAAAATTGTGTCCCCCCAGCAAGACTGTTGGCAATAAACTGTTCGCGTGCACAGTATACTTCTCTCTCGTCTATACGTGAACTGAACAACACCTGTGCTGTGTTCCTGTACCAGTGAATATCTTTACGTGCCATATAAATGTGACTCGGTGAGGTGGGAGACACGGGTTACGTGTGCCTCCTGGATAACAGAATGACGAAGGGGCGAGGAGTACGAGGAATCCATAAAGTCTTTCAGCTTCATGTCGTGCAAAATAACGATTTTTTTTCTGCGACGAGGAGGAGAGAAAAAAAATATCGAAACATGCGTATACAAAACTGGAAAGCTTTAATATCCGTCACATGTATTCCCACAAATCATCTTGCCGACTGCGGCGTGCCTTGCGATAATTCTAAGAGGATTGCTGATGTCCGCATGCTTCGTAATATCTCACGAGGGCGGGGATACGAGCAAAACACGCGACGAAAACTCATCAGACATGCTTCTTGGGGGATTATTTATTGAGCTGTGGAGAAATGTGTTGCGAGGAAAATTCCCTGCCCTCCACGACGACCTAACCCGATCATTTTGCGAATTAAAAAATTATCAGACTGTTCAAAGGGAATGAGACTACAAAATTTGATACATAAATCAAACGATTCTCCAGTTCTCTGTGATAAAAAGAATTTCAAAACACGTAATTTTCAGGATGAAATAGACGAATGGAGGAGCTGTTGGTGCGGTCCCGGTGAGACACATTCACTTCAATCTATGTCATTAACAATGAACCCCTATTCAATCTATCCGCCAGCAACCCACCCCTACCCAACGCAGTTGCCGTGGGAGCGAGTGCAGCAAGCGACCAACAATCCGGCAACTGTAGCACTTGTTTAAATTTCAATTACCACAACTGCCACCATGATCGGAAACAGCAACCTTGACGATGGGCCTTGATATGACGCTGAATATACCTCTTCACGTTGATATAATTACGGATTCGCTGACGTCAACACAACGGAACCTAACGCGCTCAAAATTCAATTCCTTTTTCAATGAGACCGATCGACATTTTCGGGAAAATCGAGGTACACAAATACAGTTTTAAAGACATGAGATTATCACGCTTCAGGACAGTCTCCATCGTCCCCAAGAAAAATTAGAGGATGGCGATCATCGATTGCAAGTCCTCCATTTGGATGAAAAAAACCGAGGGATCAGGGATGATATGTCTTCTCACTTGCGTCGAAGAAACGCCGGGAGTCACATAAAAAATCTACCGTGAGAGGAAGCCTCCAGAGACTCAAAGATATAAAATATACAATGTGTCGGTTTTTTCTCACAGAGGTATACCTATACGTGACTTTGTTTGATTCCCGGTATAGCGCCGTGACCTCATCCCCTATTTATATCGTTTCTGCTCTTGCGG
Organism: Psyttalia concolor; assembly: GCA_030522845.1. Taxonomy (NCBI): domain Eukaryota; kingdom Metazoa; phylum Arthropoda; class Insecta; order Hymenoptera; family Braconidae; genus Psyttalia; species Psyttalia concolor. Next base: position 1,923 of record JAPYZM010000310.1, read on the forward strand.
ATGAGTTTCTTCACTGGGGGCTCCGCAGTTTCGCCACTTCCGGGGGATGAAATAAGACTTATTGGGTTTAATTTTTTATTGTCGATCGAAGGTGAGGTCGCTCTGGAGAAAATTGTTTTGATGGTATAATAGAATTGTAAATGGTTCAGTGGTAGGTGGAAAAAAATTTCGCCCCTAATTTTTTCCCCGAGACTCTTCTATTCCCCCGATATCGTCGCTCATCAATTCTTCCTCTCATTATGTAAACCCCAAAGTCTGCGATCCAATGACGATACAATTATAGTGGTCAGCCGTCACAAATCATTTTCTCCAGCCTGCCCAGATACTTTTAGAGCACGTGGAGAACGTGACTGAGCGAGAGTTTCCAGGTATTTTCCAATTGCATATACTTTTATTTTTATTTACCACCATAGCCTTCCACTACTATCAGTACACGTATTGTTTCCGTACGTCAAGGTGGAATTTCAATATTCTCACTGGGTTTCAGCCCTCCGAAGCTTTTACAATACCCAACGAAATGACTTTGCAGCCGCGTCCCACACGTTTCCAGCGAGGGGACCAAGGTCCATCCATCTGGTGAATTATCTCTCGCCTCGATAACTGTCGAGCTGTTTCCTCAGATCGTTCATTCTCGTGGCGTTGGGGAGGGGCCGGGCTAACCCCGAGGACATTCCCATTTTTGTTTTCCAATGGATTATTTTGATTCGATTAATCTCCTTCACGGGAGAAAAAAAAGCTCTCGCATTATCAAAACTAAACTACTAAAATTTTAAATTATCACTTCTTTATTGTCTCCACGCATTATCGACAATGCCATCGCTCATTGTCTCCTTTCACTGCTGTTGTTGTTTTTTTTTTATCTCTCAGGAGGTGGAAAGACTACTCGAAGGATGATAAGCATCAACTTATAATGTATCAACGTAATGCGAAAAAATAAAGGCGGCGACGAGAAAAAAATAATACGAGAAGCTCATCGTAAATGTTAGTATTAAGGTCGGCCTGGGCACCAGCACTTTGCCATGCTCCAGCCGCCATTGTATCAGATTATGCTGGCAAGTCTTGCATGAAAATATAGGAAGCAATATCAGGGAATAGTGCACCAGGGGATTTTAATGGTGATGTTTTCGATGGAGGCAGTGGCTCTTCGCGTGAAATGTCAATCGATGAAGTTTGTTAGTGAAACAGAAATAATATAAAAGGAACGATTTACAAATTCCATCCAATCAACCGGCCGGTTCCCCCCATTAGAAACATATTAATCAAGCCATTAATTTATTATTATAATCTCCCAATAACTAGTCCGCTCTGTGAGCCCATAACAAGGGATTTTTCATGTTTTTTTTTTCCGCGAAACGATTAATATTTGTGCTGTTTATCAGAGGACGTAACTATCCGTTTTTAATTTATTTGTCAGGCAAAATTAGTCGAACAATTATTTATTCCGTTAATTTTCAAAGAGTCGTCGTAGCTCGCCAATGTTTATCACCAGATATCCCATTGTTTGCCGCTCATAACCCAAATAATTACCCACGTAGAGTAATAATGTCGCTGATGGAAGAGTACACAGGATATGGCAACAGTGTGAGTATAATCGATGGACAGTAATCGAGGTTCATCGGCCAACGAAAAGCACTCTAAACCGTGTCTCTCAGCGACAACGTGTAAACCGATGGTGCTTGCAATGGGAACTGTGCTATCCAGGGATATAAGGCTTGCCGAACCGAGGAAAATATATTGCTAATAGGACTGCAACACGGCCCGTTAGCTGAGAGTAATGCCTTACCACATCGACACACATTGAGTGCCCCCTCATCCTACCCCAACCACCCCTACACCCCCTTCTACTACTCGTTTAACTGAGTTTGCGAGTGTACAAACTTGCATGAATGTGAAACCGATCACCAGCACTCTTCCTAAATACTCCAACTTTAATTTATCAACTTTTTCGAGGGAGATTAACTTTCGTTCCATTGTTCGCACTGAAGTTTATGGTTTTTATTGGATTTTCGGAGAGGCTGGCGGGATAAACAACTTGAAATCATGAATTTAGGTATGCCGTTAGTTTCATCAGGTGGTTTTTGATTTTTTAAAAGTATTTTTGTAGTCAACAGAGGTTGAAAAGAATTTAATTCTAATTTTACCCAAATTTGAAATCCATTTGGCGATTCATTAAAAAAAATTTGTACAATTGCTTTAAGTTATTCTTAACTCGGGGAATTTATCGTAGGCGGATTGTTCCAGGTTTGAATTCTTGCGCGAAGAATATTTGATTGGCGAAATTATATTTTTTTTCTGTAGCTGATAAAAGTCTTCGAAAAAACGCCCTCCGAGCCCGGCGTTTGATAGCCCGAGGTTATTAAAAAAATCGATATCACGTGTGAATTTTCGATTATTCCCTGAAGAGCTCGGCTCACTGAGAATTCACCCCACAACTTCTCGTGGCATTTAAATTAACGATCTCCGTACAGTATGTACCAATGTACGAGGCCAAATGTGGAGTTGAGAAGGTATTGGAGGACGGCTGTCGCCTCGATTCAATTCAAGTCACGTCTGCAAAGACTTCCGGCACCAAGGATCCCCCGTCATTCTTACACCAAAAACGTCCCAGTCTAGCGAGTGATCCTCACTTTCCTCCACTCCCTCAATTGTCGTTATTATGACATCGTTCTAATACTGGAGAGTGACAACGTCAAACAAAATTTCATGAATAATATTAACCTCTCCTCAGGTGGAAAGAGAAAAAAAGGAACTAAATAAAATTCTCCGATGAAATTTTATGAATCCATTGTATTTCCAGTTGCGGATGGATGCAGAATTCATAATAAAACAAGAGATGATACGAATGTTGTCAAAGTCACGGAGAGATCAAAGTTGATTCTTTTGCGTTATAAAGAATTTTATCGTGTGACGAAACAAGTAGACGTGTCAAACTAAAAATTCAGAATTTCTCGTTGGATGTCATGCGACGGAGCAGACGTTTATGGAGCGGAAAAACGGATCCGCGGAAGGATGATAAAAATATTTGCACCCGGATAGAATTTCTACTCTCCGAGTGCGAGAGATACTCCGAATATCTAAAATCATACGAGATTTACGAACATCGGTAATAAATATTTATTTATATTTATTACGATGGGATTCAGTAGTGAAGGTAATTATGGCGATAGCCAGAGGGTGCGAGGCTTTTAGGGGAATGTTAAAAGCCTGTCACTGCCTGTTGACGCAATTGTTAATAAATTATTACGTCGGTAATTTTTTGATCGATCGATTCCCTGTATTTTTTAATTACGTCCACGCATTAAATCACATGGAGTGAAATATTTAATAAATACGTCACGCGCTATTTGTTTAAAATCAGGGAATTCCTCTGGAGGAATTCTGTAATTTTGCGAATTGTCGGCGATGATATTTAGTGGATTTCAACGGAATAAGCGACATTGCTTAAAGTTGCGAAGTGACCGGCGGCGATTCAGAAGATGGGAAAAAAAGGGGAGGACGGTACAAGAGATGAAGAAGAAAAGAGATGAAAAATGGCGGAAGAGAATAACGAGCGGTGGAAGGAAGGAGAAGTAATGGTGCTTGCTTCTCTCTCCGAGTTGAGGATATAACCAAAACGAATTGAAGAAGACCTCGGAGAGAGGGGCAGGAGACAGCGAAAAAGGGAAGATTGGAGAACGAGGTAGGAACGGAAAAGAGCGGTAGTTGCCCCTCCCTGGAGGAGGGCCGAGAGACGGCAAGAGAAGGCAGACTGTAAGTTTAAATTATAATGGATGTCGCAGAATGTAAAAATGTGTGGTATAAACTCGCCATGTAACCACTCGGGTAGTCATTAATTGAACGTGAAACATGATCTTAAGATCAGCGCTTCCGTTCAATCCAACTCGAGCGATTTAATTCTAAATCGCCACATGATAAAAAAAAGTCACATCTAACACGTCCAGGTTGATATTGGGAATAATGTTATCGTGAAAAAAATTAATGAAATAAAAAAGTTCCCCCAGTAGAATTTTTTTTAATGGGCCAAAAACTTGAGCAGAAGTTGAAAGACCAATTCCAACGAAGTTCAACCAATTTTTCTTCCATTAAAAATAATCCTACTCCTCATTAATTATTTTAATCATAAAATCATTCCAAACGTTAATGAGGACGTGGATTTTTTCACCAACCTGAGGTTTTAATTTTTTATTGGAGAATTAAAGTCAATGATAGAGGCAGTGGCTGGAGTGGATCTGGACCACAGACCTCCATCACGAGACTGATATCAGTATAGAATGTATGATGGATACCACAATCCGATACACATACTCGATAACACCGGATGACGCTCACTGTGAATAGACAAAATGGCGGATGGTGTGAGACACCAGGAGGTACATTATATAAAGACTCCGGGGTGCCTTCTCTTTGGTGCGAGGAGATAGCGTGGACGTCGGCGAACCATTTGTCATCCGATCTTCCACGAGGATGATCTTCTACGAACGGCTGGGGCCATCGACTGGAAACGATCGGCTGCAGGAAAGCTCTAGATGCTCTCTACGTTAGCCAACTGGAGAGTTGGTCCCTCGCACTTTGAGAGGGACTATATAGAAAGAGAGTTTTGTTGAATTGTGAAAGGATAGCGGGATGCTGGAGTGGGTTGTAGTTGCAGAGAGGGATTGGGGGTGATGGGGTGAGTTTATGGTGCACGCTGGAGTTGGGGCAGGATATGGTGAATGAAGAGCGGATAATACCAAACGATCTGAATGCCCCAGTGTGTGTGTATGTGTGTGTGTGCTACTGTACCCGGTGTTTCCGGTCTTTCCGCGAATTATTATTCTAGTTTTGAATTCGTGATGTTAATTGTTAAATCGTTCCGGTAATTTGTCTCATCATCTTTTAAACAACTCCAGGGGTTCTTCAGGAGGATGCTGAAGTCTATATAACGAGACTTTAACTTCCGGCTTTTGGGTTGAGGCACTTCCTCAGGCGCTCATTGATGCCGAAATTTTCCCACAGCAAACACCAAAGATTTGGATCATATGTGCATGAGATAATAACATACGGAATGAAAACAGGATGTTTCTTTTGATAATAATCATCGAAATAACTCCTGACGCAACAATTACGAGAGAATACTCACTGCAACGTATCTCACTGAATTCAATCTTTCGCTTTCATAATTCCTCCAAGAAAATGCTCTCTCTATCAATATCACAATGTTCCTCCATCTCACCCGGAATTCTTTATCCCAAAGAGAGGAGGAATATTTCATAGCAAAGAGAATCTCCTGTCAGAGAATAAATGGTGAATTTTAGTTTATACCATCTAAAAATGGTTTTGTAAAATATTCCTTACTGCTGATACTGGAAAATTGTGAAACCCAAAGGTATAGTTTCATAAGAGAGACAGGATTATGGTGAACAGTGTTAAAAGGTTCCAGGAATGAGAGAGGCATTCTGAGTCCTCTTTGATCCCGCTCTCGGGGCATAAAACAGGCGGGTTTTATGGACATTGCGCTATGGGGATATTGGGAACTCTCATGAATGGTCGATAAGTGAGTACGTGACCCCTCTTTTTAGAACCCCAGCAGGATCCAGTGTGATACTGGACTCTATTTGTATCACGTATTCGAATTGATCTAGAGGGCTGTGAATTACTTGTTAAAATTGAAGATCATCCCTGGGAGTAATAAAATAAGACGAATTCCTTTTTCCACTGTCGTGAGAGAATTTGAAACCATTCAATGAGCCACTTCGGAATTTCTTAATAATTTTTTTTTTTACGAAATTGCGGGATTACGGAGTGAATATCTTAACTCACTAATTATTCTCAAGTCCAAGGGTCCACTACGTCCTTTAGAACTTGGTGAATTATGTAAGACGATTGAGCTAAAAAATTTAATCTATTTTCTAACCCTCTCTGGCTTTCGGCTCAATCCGCGTTAAGTCTTGAATTTTCAGTTATAATATCCCGAGTGCTTGAAAATTGCCGCAAGTTTCGTTGTTCAGCAGCATGTGCGTGAAGTTTGGTAGCATGAAAATACAGCTTCCCCGAGAAATTCTGCGCCAAACTGTACGCACATGCTGTTAAGCAGAGAAACTTCAGTTCAATATTCGATTAATCCAGCCAAGTCTTCAACAATCGCTGCTCATGCGGCGACAAACAAGAATTCAAGAGCAAAAACAACGCTCACTGGTAAAATATAATGCTCGAATTCTCGTAAAATTTTGCCATCAAATCCCACAAAAATGTGATTCCTTAGAAATGAAATTCCCTCAATAATATCTCTACCATACATCGTCTCTACAGTTATTGTTCAATCACAAATTGATCCACCCTTTAGCAGTCCCTCTCTACCAGTAATACCCCAGAGGTAGAATCGGTATATCTACTTTTTATTTAAGGTGTACATTTGTTCAAGATTTTTTTCCCCCAAATCCCCCAGCGAATAAGCTGTCCATTCGACTGATGCCCAAGGCCCCTCGCTCTTCCTCCGACCAAAGCCTCTCTCGAGCATCTCTACAGCCCGCAGAAGCTTAAAGACCACCAGTGGTGAGGAGGAATGGAGGGACTATGCTTCTTAAAGTAGAAGAGAAGGGAAATAAAATGGGAGTGTGAGTGCAGGGTAAAAAATACCAAATGTAACCGAATTTTGCTCTTCCCTCCAACGATACTATCTTTTATAGCTTGACACTATCTCCTCCCGTTGGCGGGAGGAGGGGGAGTCTTTCAGGATTTTTTTCTCCGAGTTTTTGTAAAAATTCTTGACGTGTTTCGTTTCGCGAAGAAAACTCACCGAATCGAGTTTTCACTCCACACACATACACACTGTGAGACGATAGTGGAGAGAAAAGAGGGGGGTTACTTTACCTCCCACCGTCAAATGCAGCACAACTTTCACACACACCCTCTTTCTCCTCACTCTCTCTCTCGCTGTTGAAACTTGCTTTCTCGTCTTTGTACGTATACCGAGAGTGTCATGAAATCTGGGAGTGCACTCCGCGAATCTGATATTCTCCAATGTGTTTGCGTCCATTTATATATCGAGAGAATTGCAGTCCTCAGGATTTTTTTCCCCGCAATTTTCCGATTCGCTATTTTCACTGGTGATCGGCTGAATAATTATTGCACAGAGTGAAATTAATTTTAATTAATTTCTAGGTTGAAAAAAATAGGTTGGAAGTCCTTTTGGAAATTGTGACTGGAAGTGGCCGGTGAGGGCTTGGATATTTCACTCCCTACAAACAATTTGCTCCTAGTGCGCATTTGAGCCCTGAGACAATACGTCAGCGGCTGAATTTCTCCAGCTGTCCGTCAAATTCTGCGTCCACGAATGACTGGCTGTGCAAATTAGTACGAGTCGTATACGATGCGATAAAGTTTTGATTGACCGATGACTGTGCATGCGAACAAATTAAATCCATTGTACTCGATGTAATAAAGTCGTGAGTAACTGATAATAGCGGGTGCAGATGAGTCAAAGCTGCTGTATACGATCCACTGAAGCCCCCAGTGACTAATTACTCGGTTAGATTAATAAAAATTGTCTTAGATTTTATTTTTGACTAATTGATTGATAATTTGCGATAGAGTAATTGATCCACTTCAGTCCGATCTTGGACTGTTCAAAGCCCCTGTCCACGATATTAGGAAATAGCAATTTTTATCGTGAGGACGGAGAGACTATTCAGACGAGTGTGCAATCACAATTTACAGAAAATGGATTTCACTTTACTGCCGGCAAAAAAAAAAAAAACGTAAAATCCAATACGAATTGAATTTGCTCCACATTCAATCACCCTCCCCGAAGACAGACACTTTTTTATTCCCCTGAAATTCTCGAATTAAGCAATTTGACACAGACACCAAGGAATTCTTTTTCTTGGTGATACGTCAAGGGAAATATACGCGTTGGCATGGAAAAATAATAGAAAACGGCTGCGGAACGAAAAAGAAAACCGAGCGAAGACGAGAGAATGTTGGCAAGGAATCTTTACGACAGGCTGTAAAAAATTTTCCGTATTTTTTTACCACCCCACAAAAGACGCTCCTCTCCTTTGGTAAATATTAACAATTGTTCCAAGCCCGAGGATAAAAGGACACGCGTATAGAAATAACTGACAATAAATTCTTAACGAATTCCATTTGTTCACTTCTCTTCTCTCACCGTTTCAACAAATCGATAAATTTATAAATGTGAATCTGCGCCATTGAAATATCGCAGTTGAATAAAATTTCGATTACAGCCAACTTTGTTCGAGCCTGGGATCTTGTAGAATACTCTGGAGAGGGTTATGCACGTGTGGATGGAGATGGGGATATCGCGCGGTACGTAACCCACTACTAGTTTCGCCATTATTTTTACAGGCTCCTTACGAAGCCAGAACTTACGACGTGTTTACAGGATACGGGAATCGCCTATTCGAAAATTTCTCTCTCTCGGAGGATTTACATTGAATAGGCGTATTACTTTGAGAAGAAAGTGTCGATATATTAAAAGCCTGCGATACGTCACGACCGGCTGACAGTAGGGAGGAGATATTTTTTTTTAATTCCGAGGAGGGGAAGAATTTTTGCGATTGAAAAAATATAAATATTCAAACTGCGCCCTGAGAAACAGTACTGATCTTTGTCATCTGCTGATAGCCCACTCCCATCTCCTTTAATCTTTCCTTTGAAAAAATCCCCCAGTACCTAAATAAGAGAAAAATAATCGACTGCTTTGATTTCCTCCCTCAAAAATATCGGCTCATTGATACGTTCGACAGCACTCGGTTTCCGCTTGCTCAAGTATTGTAATAAAACTCTTTTTCTCCCTCCCCCTCTAGCCGGCCATTATCTCCTCCATTTTCTCTATTTTCCATTTCGCCATCGTAATTGCTCGACGCAGCAAGCTAGTCAACGTATCCACACGGTAATCGGGCGCCAAAGGGAAGCGATGGAAATGCCTGAATCCGCGCGGGAAGATGAAGAGGTGGTGAGGAGGAGGAGGAGGAGGAGGAGGAGGAGCGGGTAGAAGCTGACAAATGGAAATGGGAAAAGGAAACGGAAGATGCCGCCCCATTTCTTCTGCTACAAAAAACACAATGGGACGCTTTTCTTTCACTCCTTTCTCTCCTTTTTCCCCCGTATTCTCTCCCACCTCCCCCTCCCCACCTCTTCTTCACGATGTCAGAGCAATTGTCACGGAGACATCATTATCGTCAGAAATCAAATTGTAACGTTAACGTACGATCGGTTGCAATTTTAATTGGACCCAGGCACCCCAAGAAATCAGCGTAATGGAAAAATTGAAAAATAAAAATTAATTGTTCCTCGATATCGTGTATACTCCAATTCACCAGAAAATAGGAAATTGCTACTCTCTCGGATGATAGGAAATTTCTTCACACGAGTTTTCATTATATCCAACGTTCCTCTGTATTCTCCAAGTTTCCGGATCACTGCCTAGAGGGCAATAATAGATTGCTATGGGAGGAGAGAGGGAGATAGTCTTACGTGATTACGTTCGATATTCTCGCTCTGTCTTCATGCTGAGATGCGTCGACGCAGCGGTTTCGAGTTAATTTCAAGACCCACCCCTTCATCCCTTCTATACTCCAATTCCGACGGGCTCCCTGCGGTCGGAGGGTGAATTCGAGTGTTATTCAAGATTGACGTGGTAACTTAATCTGATGAATCACAAAATTTCAATATTGGGGAGAGCTTTATTCACTGCTGCTCTGGATTATGAAACCTTAATATAAAACCCGAGGGATTTTTTATAAATCAATCTGTGAAACTGAAGTCTTGATTTTTTTTTTCATTGCCTAAAGTGCCCAATTTATTATTGAATTATTTATATTGTCGTTGAATGGGCTTAAAAAAATATAATTTTGCCAATTTAAATGGATGTAATTCTTTGAATTATTTCTCTATTTAAATCCATCCCACAAGTTGAGTGGGAGTTGGGTCCACTCATGTAAGTGTACCTCGCAAAAATTTTGCATAATAAAAAAATTCTATGAAGCCAGATGATTATGCTGAGATGCCTGGACCGATCGATTGTCTCAACATATCACCCGTGACCTGGAAAGTTACAATCGCCACGGGCATGTATCGCGAGGAAATCTGATAAATGATTCATGGGTATGGCTGAGAACGATTGGTTCCCTCCTTAAAAAGAAAGAAAAAATGCTCCTTACCCGTGTAACCCAGAGGATCGCACGGTTAGATATTCCTGCCGAGATCGTTTACCATAACTTCGATCCCTAGACCCCTCTCAAACGTAACATTACCGAGGATACATGTATACGGCGACTCATGCAAATATATGTTCTTTTTTTTTTCCATACTCCTTTCGCCCTCAGTGCACCCCCTCGGGCTATTGCCATACGTTCTCACATCGAGAAATGGTTTGAGAAATATTTTTCGCCCTCTCTTATCCTAACCAGGAGAGAAATCTCTCTGTAAAATGGTGTGAACACTCGAGTGCCCGGCCAGCCAGAGTGCCCTTTCAGGGTCTCAGAATGGAGCGACGAATTTTGGAGAAAGGTTCTATTGTCCTTTGGCGTTCACATTTTGTAACCGAACGTCAGAGATTTCGAGATTTTATGGGGGACTATTTTAGAACGAGCCGTCGTACCAGCGGATCCATTTGTCGAATTTCATTTCAGACATGCTTTGTTTCATGAAATTGCCCTAAAAAATATATAATTAATATAATAGCCCATTAATTTCCTTAAAATCACTACCACCACATCTCACAACCTCCACGTTCCTGTGTAACAATATTTTTCATTATCTTTGTTTGTGAATCTAAACGCATGGCGAACGCTAAAATCATAAAGTTAGGGCATTACCATGAGTGCACATCCGAATATTCATATTTATGTGAAAAGTTCCACTGATAGACCTCATGAATGTGTATAATAAATCCCTCACGCGTTGCGAGTGCCTTGAGAACGAAAATGGCCTCTATCCCAAACTACATTCCCCCATAGACCTAAACGATTAAGTTGCAAGCATTTATATTTAAAAAATCTGCAGAAATAACTGCAAAAATTCCCGGATTGTAATCTCTCCATATTTTTTCAACTTACGATTGAAGTCTTTCTGAAGTCGTCACTCTACGGCGTTCATTTATAAAAAGACTATATTTAATTAAAGTACTTGAATTACTGGGCTCCGGTCCCCTCCGGCTGCCACGCACTGCGTTCCCCATTTATCTCCCCAGAAATTGAACCAATTCGAGTTAATCCTCCAGAATATCGGGAATAGCCTGACCTTTGACTAATGAAAATCACTCTCCAAATACCAGCACTCCCCCAACGCCAGAGTGCAGTCGAGGATGAGAAAAAATCAACATTTACCGGGGATAAAAAAAGAAAAACACCCACACTAACTATGCAACGAAGCAATTTCATTGAAGTCTCTGGTATTATACGTGAGATGATTATACTCCAACCAAAAAGCCACATCAAAAACCTTCCCCCCCCCCCCCCCAGTAAAAGGATAATGGAATGGAGATGCCCTTGAGGTACCTACCAATGGTCCAAAGTTTTTTTCATGAAAAAATATAGACTACCGTTGAAAACTTTTCCCACCAAACTAATATAATATATTGCATTACACAATTAAACCGGAGTAGAACTTAACGAGTTACCAAAACTTCGTACTAAAGTTGTAATAATCAGTTTGTACGTATTTCACTATTTATTACTTGAGTCTATCCAAAGATTGAAGTCTATCTTTTGCGGGCTAGAATTGCAGGGGGTGTACTGAAGCAAGTACAGATTAAAAGGGGGGAAAATGAAAAACAAATAATTGAAGGTAACGAGTTGGCTCTCGTAGTTTGAATCAAAACGTAATGAAAGAAAACTCGTGCCAATAGAGTTTTGTAATAAACGAACTTTCGAATCATCTCGTTACAGTCAATCTGCAAACCTAGTTAGCCTACGCGCTGCATACCGTCTTATTTCTTCATGTATTTTTTGCGTATATATATTTTTTTTGCCTCGTTTATCTTGCGCAGGAAGCACTCGGCATCCATGCGAAAATAAAACTTCCCTCAATTCATTCGTTTCTCTCCGTTCCGCACTTGGTAAAATCTTCAGGTCTTGCATTTCTCTCTCCGTCGAATTTCGCCCCCCCGAGAGCTTCATTATTATAGTCATTTACGGTGATTCATGATTTTTTTAATGCGGTATGAAGAAAGTTTGATGTTCAGCGCGTTCCAGAGAAAATTTCTGAATGAAAAGAAAATTCGGGACAACATTCGCTACATTCGCACGTAACTCTTGAAATTCACCGCAACCGGAGAGGACGTAAAATCGCGACTTGCAAAGAAAATCCCTCCAAGCGGGCCTTAATGGTCATGAAAATTTTAATGAGCATTTGGAAACTTTCGTTACATCATGGGATCCACATTTTCCAGGGATTTAGAGTCGAATGAGATTTGTCCAATTTATTTTAGCTATTCAGAGAGTGATAGAAGTCTTTGTGTTACCTCCAAAATCTCCGAATTAATTCAAATTCATATGTTCATGTACCATTAGAGAATAGATATTCTCATGGAGCTGGAGAAGTTAATGACACTGATGCCGCGTGTTAAATCGTCTGGAGTAGATTAGATTCATTACACTTTCGAACAGAAAGTGGAGTATAATTAATCACTCCGCTCACATGTTACGATCGTATGGAGCACCTGTTTGTTCAATTTAACATGCACGCTCCTGTATTCATCAACTTATTCAACGTTTTTTTTTACGAGAAAAGAATGATGGCCAACTGCAGCGATACCGTAACGTTTTATATTTCATTTTACCCCGTCGACAAATAACCAGGAAGAGGGTAATGTTTCTTTTGTTTCGAATCACTTTTTGGTACAACGCCAAGGCAAGCCTTCTTGTCCTTCGTGCGCTCTGTTGAAAATATAAATCCCGTGTCTATGCAAGAATTTACCGAATTTTCGCAAATCTTTGGCAATGAAGAGAAATGATAATAATTTCTGGAGGATTATTCCAGCAGTTCACTTTGTCATGATCGAATAAATAAATGTTTAGCAAAAAAATTTTGTTTTCTCCGTGTAGCCTTGTCTGGACCTTGGACTCGGACAGGGTCTGCTCCTACTTTAAACTGTATATTTTTAATTCAACTGTTATTTCAATTACGTTTAATGCGAACAGTTAATTGAACGAGGAATTTAATTTCCTATGCCACCGCTCGCCATAATTCAGAAAATGAGATTCATAGCCGGAGAATGGTGAAATTACCTAGAGCACCTGCTCCGACTGCAGAAGAAAGCGAGGTTGAATCGCCACTCGATCGATTTGATGGACCTTCAATTTTTTTAATCTGTGAATTAAATTATTTGAACATTGTCGAGCTGTAAATCTCATCTGCCGAGCCAGCGGAAGTGATTGAATGGCAAATTCCATTCCTCTCTCGGTGAAGAGTTACCATTAAATGGGGCTCAACCTAATTATCCCCCAATCGATGAAGTAAGTCGAATATCTGAGTTTATGGCCGCTAAAACGAACGAAAATTGTCCGATACGCTGGCTTTTTTGAATGCATTCGCCACGGAATTTGATCAACTATATTAAAAACATATTGGAATACGTGAAATTTCCGTGACATTTCAGCTGAATTCATCATTCCCTTGGCGAGGCTGCCAAAACGTGATGGAGGTACGTGAAATGCCAGTGAAAACTTTGGCTACCTCGCAACTCTAATATCAAATCACCCCAGTGAACTGACCAACCTCATCAGGGAGACATCTGCGACCACTCGAGCCGCGGAAAATCATTTGTATTCATGACCTCAAATCACTGTTCCATTTACTCACGTATTATTGTCAGGTTGACCTTGAAGTTACGGGTCGGTGAGTTCTTGAAATCCACTCGACACCTGTACACGCCCTCGTCACCTGGCCTGACATCCTGAATGAGGAGTTGGGCCGGGGGTCCAACTCGAAATGTCGCCCGGGTTCCCCAAAATCGCGGCTCACTCCAGAGCCGAGCCTTCCCCGCCTGGCGATTTCGCGCATCGTAACTGGAAAATAAAACGATGAATAACAATTAAATATTATATTGTTTTCAAGCCTGTTCAAGTCTGTCGTAAATTTTAATCGCAGTTTTGGGTTGACCTTAAAAATGTTTACAATGTCGGACGTCTTTTCTTATAAAAAGGATGGGTACACGCGTCAAAAATCCTCATATTTTCATTTGGCAGAGGAGATGAACTTTCCGACACATATTTATTTCAGAGTGAGCTGTGTGGAAGTATATAGTTCAGTAACTCCATCTTTTAAAACATCTCTGGAAATATCCTTTGTCTCTTATGCATGCAGTTACAGCTTAGATCCACTAAAAACCGTGTCATGGAAAACCTGATTCCACTATTTCTCCACGGGAGTATATAAAAAAAAACTAAATAAAAATAAAATATTAACGTGTCTCGTCTGATGCATAATGAGTGGAAAAAATTCTTTTATGCTATTCTAACCACTCCAGCAGGAGATCATTCATGAATTTGGAAAATTCTCTCACTTTAAATAAATAAGTTTAATTTCAATTCTTATTTACAGAAGTATATAAAAAATCCGAGATTGAGGTATTGACATTACTCGCAAAATCACGGGAAAATATTCCTACGAGGGATAAAAAAAAATGTTCGCGCGCCTGACCTCCGCGGGATATTACTACTTGGAGAGGAAAGCCCAATCTGATGTTTCAATTCTTAAAAAATAAAAATATAATTTAAAAATTGATACATTTTTATTGGACTAAATGCCTGAACTCTTCGAGGTCTTGCCTACGCGAGTATCACAAAAGGAAATAATTTCAGTAATACCATCCCCTGGGAGCGTCAACAGAACGAGATGGCTTATCTCCGCAGGCGACCGCAGAATTCAAAACCCCCAATTTCCCTTGTTCTCCCCAGAAGTACACAGAAAAAAAAAAACCTCGAAATACATTAAAACATTAACATCCCTCGTGTGATGCATAATGAGCAGAGAAAATCCCGTTAGGCGGCTGACCTCGACGGGAGGTTCCACTAGTGGGGCGTCAGAGCCCAGCGAGATGTTTCAGGATAATCGCTTTCACCGCACCCCGGGTCTAAAATACCCTGGAAGTCATTCTCCACGCTAACGCCCATCCTTGCGCTTCCCGAAGACTACACTTGCCTCCACACATGTTGTTACCTCAAGCCCAACAAATCTCGTACTATTATTCATAAAATAAAAATGCCAACTGACTTTGAATGAAAATGAAAAATAATTGCGAGCATCAGGCGTGCTCATCGTCAAAAAAAAAACCCCCCGAACAAAAGAAATCCAAATGAAAAGAATTCTCACCCCTCTCCCCTTCTCTGTAAACCCCTGTGACAGATGTTATGATGAAAAGTGTAAGGGCTGGTTGTGGTTTAGAGATATTCATGCGGAAATTCTTTAAATGGTAACGAAAGAAAATGATAAGAAGACGGGGTAACCACTCCTGGGATTTTTAAAAGGAGCTTAACTTTGCGCATAAAATTAAGCTATTGTAATTGTGGAAATGTGGGTGCAACTCACTACCGCCACTCGCCTCTCCTTTGCCCATCCCTCCGAGGCAGGTACAAGAGTAGAAAAGAAAGAAGGTGGTTAGTTTGTGGTGATGGCAGAAAGCAGCAAAACCCATCCTGGCCAACCGTCGCAGTGGGAAAATATAATTTGTCGTTGGCTAACTTTCGTTTCCCCCGCGACGGGTTTGGGGGACGTCTGCGGAAATAGCGCTTGCCACTGCGATGGTTTCAAATGAAAAAGAAATGGAAAAATTGAGAAATAAAATGACAACAACAATGAGAGCAAAAATCGTAGAAATGAGGAGTAAAAAATGAGAATATAATATAAGTGAAATTAAAGTATCCGTAAAGATGAACCAGTGTACATAAGCCAGTGTACATTGTTCAGTACCAAACACTCGAGGAAAAAAAATCACCGTTGGCCCAAGGTGAAATTGCATTACAGAATGGATTAAAGAGTGAAGTGGCTGTTGTTAACCAGCGAGTTATTAAATTTCTCTCCCATCCATTTTATAAAATTGTTTATTCTTTATGAGCTCTACACGGGACTCTAGCGCTTGGAATATTCTCATAGAAGGCCGATAAATCAATTGTTGTAACTGGCCCAAATAAATTTCTAAGTGAATTATTGAGAAGTCGGTTCCAGCGTAGGAAAGGACTCCCCGCCGCAGCGAAATTTAAATTTCTGCACACGCTCCTCTTAAGAAAATATGCCATATTCTCACCCTTTTTGAATAAAAAAAAAAATCACTGGAGTATGCAGGAATTTGTACATGTTTCCAGTGCACTGAATATTTCATGATAACAAATATCTCTTGTTGGTAGATGTTATACACACAACCGCATTCCTTCATTTCTCAAAATGAAAAGGGCATCCAGGGTAGACTGTGGCGCATATGGTCGCGGCCGATCGCACTGATGCGGATTATTTATAAAATATGACAAAAGTGCAATCACATGTAACGGGATATTCCAAAGTACGTGATACAGATCAGTAAACACTTGGATAGTAAATCATGCGTATTAGTTGTGGGGAGTTTAAAATTATTCAAATTCACGGATGACCGATTGCCCGAAATCGTTCAAATATTATTGCGCCGCGGAACAAAGGGAGTTTAAATTAATTAAAAATTGCCACCACCAAAAATGGCGCTCCAGGTTACATATTCACCTCACCAATTCTGATCTGAATTTTCGGGAATTATAGAAGACGCAAAAAATTATTTTTTGACGAGTTGCACTTTTTTATCCCCTCAAACAAATTCGTCGCATTTTAAATCACTTCATTATTTATTTTCTATTGATTTTTATTGGGGATCCTCTGGATTTTCTCTGTACCTCATTCCGCGAATCTAAAAAATGTATAATAATTCCTCAACGCTGTCCTGTATTATTTTTCACAATAATTAACCTACAAAAGAAAAACAAAGCCCCTCAAATTCATGAAACCTTATACGAGATGAACAAGATTTATCATGCACGTTGCGAGGATGTTGAGTTAGATTAGAGGTCGAAAGCATACGGATATACCGTTGAGTCTGGTGTGCTTCTCGTTTATTATGCGAGTGAGGTTGGCTCAGGTTACGATGGGCTCGAGCTTGGCATAAACCTTGCCGACAGACGGTGAGATCGAGGAGTGCAAGCGAAAATGCCGTGAGGGGACAAGGACAAATGGAGAGCCGTGACGTCGAGCAACTGAGACGAGTTAACAACTTCACTATCCAATGCTTCAAAAAGTCGTGTATATTCGAGGGGTTCGGCTAAAGGAAACGATGGCAGAGAATCCCCCCACCCTATTATCGTAGTATTCGACTCTGTTTCTGAAGCACCATACGTGAAATTTTCCCCTATCACGTTGCGTCACGTGATAAGGATTATAATGAGAACGGATATTATGTTATTAATGGATTGTCTGAATTTTTCATGCGCGCTGAGCGACGGGGGACTAAGCAAGTACATTTTATCGTTTGTGTAATCCCTCCTTGAAACTCTGATAAGCTGGTTAAACTGCTCGACAAGCGCGCACATATACCTTTCATGCAAGCGGGTCAAGCACTTCTCGTTCCCGTGATGCGTAGTTCTCATGTTTTATATTTCTTTCTGTGGATTATTGTGTGAGTGGAGATCTTTTTTATACTGAAGATTGGCCGGTGGTATTTTTTTTCGCAATTCCTTTGCCCGCGGAGACAAATTGACGAGTTCATTAATTAATGATTCAAGTTGGATAGTGCGGGGAGAAATTAATCCAGTGTTGTAGAAATTGTAGAAAAATTTAGAAAAAAAATCTCAGGTTGCGATGAGATTGGATGACAGTCATTCCGGAGAGGTCACGACTGCCTGAAACAAGTGGTGTCGTCTCTGGCCTTGGAAATCCCAATAAACAATTTATTTATTCCAATCGGCGATTTTTTTTTTTCGCCACAAAAGTCCGGTTCGTCGATTGATTCCATATTTTCCTTTCCAGTTATCCCCTCGTTCTCCATATCAAAATTGAACTTGTAACCGCTAAACCGTGGACGATGTATTACTACACAATCGATATGAGGAGAGAATATTTGAGTATGAAATTCAATGATTACGTTCGAGTGGACGGAGATCCCACTGGTGAGGATATAACCGTAACTTGGTTGAAAGATATCACCAGATCGGCAGACATGGAGGTCCTCTACACAGTTCAAACGGAGAAGGGCGAGGAGATTGCATCGAAATTCTCCGATTTACCAAGCCTGTGCGCCGAACGTTACTCATACACCAGCTGGGATCGCAATATCATGGAGATTTATATTCGTGAAATGATGATCCTGGAATGTCCCATCAAATCGGTATCGTATGAATATTGAGTATCAACGAGCTGCCAAAGTATTAGTATAAAAAAAAATTCACCGAGTTCCCCTCATTGCCGGAAGTTTCGCTGTTTACGCGCGTGAATGCTGAATTTTTAAGGCGAAAATTGCCGAGTGAACTCGCGCTGTCTCTCGTTCATTCTAATTTACCTAGACTAGAATGAAAATTTTCTGAATTAAAAAGTTTGAATTTTCAGTACACGATGTTACTTACAAAATTCATTAGAGAGAACACTAGAGTCTCTTGATACATGCGAGTTATAACGACTGGAGAGACGAGTCTCATTCACAGTGAAAAGAACTTCCCGAAAACTTGAGGACGAGATATTGTTGAATATATAGAGAAGAGTGGGTTCATTCGGCCTACTGGTCAGGTAAAGTAGTTTAAAAGGGCTCTCAACTCATACATATTTCCTTTCTATTCGCAACAGGTGAACGTATCGATAATCTGGCGTTTCCGAGCGCCCTTGGATTTTTTTTCCAAATACTCTGAGGGACAGAATTTTTTAGAAGAACGTCTTCGCTTGTTTTGAGAAACTTCTGTAAAAAGAACGCCGTGTGTAAAATTCTGACGGCCGATAAAAAGTATATTTCTTTACGAGAATACCGAACATAAAAAGTTGTGGGCAAACCGATAGATCGATACTGAACCCGAGCATCCGCTCAAAGAAAATTCTCCGGTGTATCTGGTGGGACATAACCGGTGGGTTGCATTACGAACTCCCCGAACTCCGCGACAGCCAACAATTGAACAAACTGAGCGAATAACTTCATCAGAAAAGGCCATTTACTGGCTAAGGTAGCAGACAAGTCACAGTGTTGCATAACAATGCTCGACGTCACGTAGCTCACGCAACTCAGAAGAGCCTCTTGTACTTGGAACGACAAGTTCTCCTGCACACGGCAGTCATCCGACTTGGCCCCATCCGACTACCACTTCTGTTCTGTTTAATGCAGCATGTCTTCGTGAATAAACAGTTCAAACCGCTAGACGATGTGCCTAAATTTGTCGATGACATTAGCAGAAGAATTTTTTTTCTTACGAAAAAAATTGCTCTGCTATTTTACTCTGTCCGCAACCGAACAATTTCTCCAGAGGAATTAAAATTTGGTTTTAAACGAGAAATTAAAGAGAAGACAGAAAATGTTTTGCGGTCGCCCTTAAATGGAATAAAATGTCACCCCTCGCGACTGTAATTACAAATATACTTTCGAGGTCCGCACACGCCGATCCCCGCAGATTATTAGGAAGAGCCCTTCGTAAATAGCATTATATATATTACCGCCACCTATTCCCACAATTTTATTATCCACATCCACTAGGATTATATTTAATTATTAAAAATGTCCGGCATAGTTCGGAATTTGGGTTGGATTAGAGGAAACTGATGGCCGAACACGGCAACGTTGAGGGAAATTAGAGTGCGCGCGGCAGAGGCTATTACGTGAATTTAGCCGAGATATTAGAGTCAATGGAGCCCAGGAATACCAACTAGGTCGACCAAAAATGTCTGATTATCAAACAACCCGCAATAATTGTTATAAAAAAAAATTGTACAGTGGCCGCATTGTCAAGCTATCGTCGAAATGCGAATTTTCGTCAATAATTTATTACGAAACCCGGAATGAAATGATTTTATCATAAATTTCTCCGAGTCGCTTCTTCTCTTATTATTCTCAATACCTAATCACCTCGAGGCAATTAAATAGTGCGCTGTTTTTGAAATGACCGATGCAAATTCTCCAATTAATTCTGACCTCTCATTTTCAGGGAAGTATGATCAACCCGCCCGCTACATTCACCATCTTCCTGACATTTAATCATAAAATTCCATGCACAACCCTGCAATTTATTATGGACCTCTACCCCACCGAAGAACCCGACTCTACAGTATTTCTCCTCTTGGAGGGTAATGTACACTCGTACCACGGTTGTTGAGGTAAAACTCACCCTCTCTCCCTCCAAAAAAAATAACATCCAGATACGCGTGAAAATTATATTCCCATGTTAAGGTTATAGTTTCATATTAATTGAAGCGAATAATTTGAATAGATTTACATAATTGCTCCGCGTTTACTTAACTGAAAGCAATTCAGGTGAATTGAATTTCCCCGTTCGCGAATGTTCTTTTATTCCACTCCGCCCTCCACCCCGCTCTGCTTGGATTTGTAAAGATATGACGAACATCAGCGTCAAGTTACGGCTCAAAGATGGGGGGAAAAAAAAAAATTGTGTTTGAATGGTGGCAGTGTTGGTGGTAAAAAGAGTTTCAGGAATGAGGGATTTGTTTTTCCACTTTAACAGAGCGAAATTCGTCATACATAAATGGATGACGGAAGTAAACGGGTATGCGGTGGCACTCGAATGGAAGAAAATTTTATATCTAGCGACCGTGTAAATGTAAATAGTATGTAAGTAGATAAAAGTCTTATCTACAGTTCGATCCAACTGAATTTTCGATTTGTGAGAAAATTTCTCCTGCCATTTTGGTTCATTCAAATCAATTTGAATAGAACAAGTGGGTTATTCGGGGCATATGTTGATGGAGTGCTTTTAACTTTTTTTTTTTTTATTGACGAAATCGATAACGCTTCGCTGCGCACCGATACTTTGGTTATCTAGATTTCAATTGTATGATTGGATATTTAATCCGCAGAAAAGGCTCACGGCATGGAAAAAAAAATTGAGGTTTTTCAAAATAAATGTGGTTGGGAAAATTGGCTTTTTTGGTCAGTATTAATTTTTAGAAGCCCTTAACAATTGTATTCCTAATACAACGAAACATTATGAGCCTTCTCGAGCTTACTAGTTTACAAGGGATTTTCTCGTTAATTATATCCGACACGATCCGGGAATTAATGTCAATTTAATAGAATGAATTTATCACGTAATTTAGTATAAATTATTTGTATTAAGGAACTCGAATGTATGACCAAATTCAGATGGAATATTTACTCCCCTCCTAAAATGTAATTGAATATTATATTTCATATTGTACCGAGTGTATTCTGTCACGTGGCCTTGAACAAATTGTAAAATATAATCGATTTAATCGTTATTATATCAATTGCGTTGCTTGATTACTTTGAATGATTTTATGAATATTATTAATTATTCATCTGTTGACCAGACACGAGATATCGTTACGAAGTAACTGATATTTTTATCGACGACGTTTATAGTCGTCCTCGGTCGGTGGGATTTACGACTTCGGAGGCTTCCGCTGTTCGCATTTCCGCTGATGACGAGAATTCTCATTACACCGTGAAAGTGGAATAATCATAAACAAACGTCCCTTAATATTTCCATCTCCTTCAAGAAAATTCAATTTGTCCAAAACAAATGCAATGCTATTAACCTTTCCAACAGGAAAACATCATCTTCTTATTGTCAAGACGTGTCCTTGTAACGGAATGAAACTCCTGCATTGGACAGCAAGTTTTCACAAACACGTGCTTCTAATAGAAAGGTTTTCAGCACTGCAATACAATCCAGTTTATCTCAAATGCTCTACATAGCGCAGTTCTTTTCTTTGTACATAAAAATATCAAGGGGAGAGCTCGTTGGAACCGCCTACGGTTAAAAATCTTCGACACAAATGATTTGTTCCCATCTCTGTAGACATCAGAAATAATTTCAGATTATTAAATAATTTTAATATCAAAAATAATTTCTGACAGAGCGAGTAAAAGAACACAACATGAGATACTCTTTTCATCAACATCCATAACTTCTGGTTCGTTTATTTATGCTTCAACTGATGAGTTGCGTACTTCATTTTCATTACGAACTGCGGCATGAACTTGTTCAAATCTTAAGATGGAATATTTTACGATGTCAACAGCGAAACTTTTTATTCTGGAATTTTAATGAAAAAAGTCAGTGGGAGAAAATCGTTATTACCTTCAATTTACTTCGAAATAAGTACTCAACAAAGAAATAGAGAAAAATATGATAAAATTGTGAAGAAGTAAATAAGGCAGAATGGAGAAGGGAGCAATGTCAATAGACACGGATGATAAATGGCCATCAAGGGGAAATTGAAATGTTCAAGTGTGATGATGTAAGGAATTGCATGGTAATACTGGAGCGTTATCATGCGGGGGCCATATTGAATCAATTCGACAAACAATCATGATGTTGCTCAAGTATATTTGCACTACTTCATGAGAGAGCCCTGGATGAATAGACCGTAGACAGAAGTGGCTTGAATTATTCCTGGGGTCACCCCTCGTTTTTGCTTACATTTGAGTGGAGAGAGACGAGGGAAAAGTTTTTTCATCTGCGAGAGATATTTCCATTGCGAAATTTAGTGATGAAGTCGTAGAAGGAAAATAGTTCCCAAAGGATTTCCAAATTATCTCTGCCAGAAAGGGGTAGAGCTCAATTTCTCAAAAGGCCGGTTTTGCCAAGCCTTTCCGGGGGTTCAAAAATACTCGTCTCACTCTTACCTCTAAATTCTTAAATCCCTGAAATTTTTATAATGTAAGCTCTCATCATTTCGCGGATGTAATGTACTTACTGTAAAATATTAGATAATTTTTCTCTTCAAATGGAGTATAACAATTTTTTTATTATTTTTTTTAATAGAACCTCTGGAACCATCAGTCTCTTGAAATCAATAACTCGGACTTTAAAGCTACGCGAAGCAATAAAATTTCCATTTTCTATTACACTGAGAGGAAAAACTTTCTCAAGAGAATGAGCTTCTCTTATCACAATTTTTTAATGTTATCGTAAGACTTCTCATGAATTTATGTACTGGAATTTAATTAATTTTTCATTACTCTCAATTCAGAAATTCTTCTTTGAAAATTCGTCTCAAGTATTACACACTTTCTTTTAACCAGAAAAATATCTGCATGTGAAGCAACCCCTCAGTAATTTTGAAAGCACTGGAAAATTAAGTCAAAACAAGAGAATCTCATCCCTCAAAAGACTGTCTTCTCTCCGCACTCAGACAAGATAATTAACCGGCGATTTTCCAATTAAAAAAAATTGAAATAAAATCTTGTCTGGAGTAATTAATTATTTGCGACGAGTGACGTCGCTTGATCTCTCGGCTACATATTAATATTTTCAAACACCTATCAATCCATTTCCGCCGCTCGCAATCACTATAGACCGAGCTGATGGATATGCCAATGAGTTAATAAATTCATTGTACAGGAATCAAGCACATAATGATGAACTCTAATTAACTTCAATGATCATCCAGCATCATGATTGAGATGCCAATGGATGCTACGATATTATTCCGATATGACTATTAGCTCTGGCTCAACAATAGGCGTGTAGCAATAACAGCCAGTGGTACAGCTCACTAGAAGAGCATTTTAAGCACATCCAATGGTTACGTGTTATGGCTGCTAGTTTTGTTCATGTAACCTGTTTTCGTCCAGTACATAGGTTCGTTGGTACAGTACATACGTTCGATCACCAATATGCTATAGGTACCATTGTTGTTACGGTCGTAAATGGTGCGGACAATGGCACGATAATTCGTAGGGTTGTTGTAGACTAGTGAGGATTTTGAATATATGAGCAGCATGGCCAAGCACTGTTAATACTGCGGAACATGTTCGTTGAAATGCATTGGAGAGGCCGGAGGAACCAGATTGAGTGATAGGTCATCAAATTTCCGGAAGAATACTAATACTTTTCATGAAAACACCGAGTGATGCGAATTATTATCAATTCATGAAACAGTTCACCTGATTCAGCTCTAGGATTTGATAATAGTTAATGAATCGCGTTGACAATAAGTCAATTATCCTATTAACGTAGGGTAAAACAAGTTTCCAAATCTCCTAGTTCACAACACCTCATTTGTTTGATTTCATTTGACCTCATTTGACCTCGCAAAAGTAGGTCAAATACCTTCAAAATGAGACCGCTTGACCCGGCTCATTGTTATTAAAAACTATTATAAGAAATTGTGCTTAAATTTTTGTTACACTAGAAAATGAAAGGGGTCGAATAATACAATAGCTCGCCAACAATCATGTTAACATGAGCTGAAAGATTTTCCTCAAGCGTTAACCAAAGATGTATGCAGTTGAAGTCAACGACCAAGCGAAGCAGACGGGTGGAAGGACAGGCAGAATGGGTGGTGGGTGTGAGGGTGGTAGTGGATAATAGAGGTAGGGTACTGTGGGATACGAAACGCGCAGCACAAGTAGCGCCAGTTTCCGTTCACAGCGTCAGCGATTTAAAGCTGCCGCTCGAGTCAGCACTCGATAGTACTGCTTTTGGGAAAATCGGTGGATGATTATAAGAGTCTGCCAGTGCAACGAATAACGGAACAGTGAATTTATGTGAATGGAGGGTTGGAAAATTTTCGGCAACCGGATGATGTATTGCGAGGGAGCATGTGGGATATTGACTGATTTTCATCGAAAATCGCGTCGCCCTTTTTTTTATCGAGCTCAGAAATTAAGTTCTTCACATTCATAACTCAAATGGTATCCGGCTGGGTACATATTTCACTTGCTTCCAATAGGGTTGACAGTGGCTGAATTAATTGAGATTTTGTACTTCACGAGAGTAGAAGATTGAACGGTTCGAAGTGGACAGGTATCCAACCGTGAATGGTTACTTTTAATTTCTGTTCCAGAGAGTCATCAGATGCTCATTGCTTTTTGATGCTGAATTGTAGTCTTCTAGTTCAGTCCGGATGACGTCGGGCCTCTCGCATTAACGGCAGTATCTTCATGTACATTTCCTAGGTGCGTGACCCAGTTGAGTACATCATTGTTATGTCAATTTGATGGATGCACAGGGGATACCTGCGGGTGTGGTAGCTAATGTAAACAGAAGTCCTGCAGACTCAGCAGAGGCTGCAGTAGTGAATGTTTTAATGTAATCTACACCAGGTCGTTGAGTGAATCCTAGAGGCACGAATTGAGCTGTTCTTCTCAGGAATGATCCATTGTGACCTCATTTGTCCCCGTAGGACACAACATCCAATAATCACCTCACCTTTTGATCCCTTCAGTCTTCCTAAAACCATTGTACTCACTGAATAGGACAGCCTGTCTGACTTTCTGGAAGAATTGGAACAATCCTCATCGATACTAATCGCCGTAACATCAAGCTTTGCTTACAATATCGAAAAAGTTATCGACACACCCCGCCTCCAGTCGTCTCCTTCAGCCAGCCTGTTTGCTGTCAATACTTCAAGTAAAGTACTCTTCGTGACAACGCCCTTGAATGCCTGGATCGATATAAGATTCCACCTTACCTTCCGTGGGCATGTGCCCCTATGCCATTAATTCAACTTTAGCTTTCATCAATGAAAGCCACACTCAGAAAAAAATATTATTCTGTCATTATTGCTATTTGCAATTATTCTGCTATTATTCTAATATTATGTTTTTGTAATTGAATCATGTTGAGCAATTTCTGCTACCCTTGGAGATAGTCTTCTTGGTTATTAGTACTCGAGCGTATTTAGATCGATATGTGACGTGTAAATAGCTATGTACACACTCATGTTCAATCATCGATGCTGTATTTACCCCTCCTTCGCCAAGCGCATCCTTGTCAATCGATGTGTTTGACAGTAAGAGGGTCAATCTCCATCGTTTACGATCCTTAGAGTGTGACCACACATCGATTACAGGCGGGTATACATTTCAATGGGCATCGTCTGATTGATATGCTGTGAGGGGAGGCGATAGCTTCACTAAATATCTCCCATCTCTTGGGATATATCCCGGAATAATTTATGATAGGGTGCATATCAGATCTTTTTTTACTTTCAGAATCCGAGTAGCCGAGGTATTTTTTTTTCTCATCAAATGATGAAAAATGTTTTTCATTCTCGGATGCTCTGGACAATGAGGGGTTCTCGGAGGAATGTCAAATGCCAATTCTTTTAGGATTCAGCCAAATACTTAGGAGGTTCAAAACCAGAATCATCAGATCCAGCGAGACGGAGAAAATTGAATTGCTATGATAATATCAACAAAGTCGAAGGCAACTCCACTGATCCTACTTGAGGAATTGAATTCCTGCCTTGTCACGACGTCTGGCAATTCCGATTGACCAAATAAGACGAGCAGAATTTAATTTTCAGAGCGTTAATCAGCACATCTGGGGGATTATTTTTTGTATACCTTTAGATTATTACATAAAAATCCGTATTCCCACAAATAAACTCCCTCAGATAATCGACAAATGTACAGACATTACGGCCAATACATTTAGTCCCGTTCCAAACATCAGAGAAGACCAAAAAATAGGTCGACTGAGAAAAAAAATAGGTAAAACGCGATAACCTATCGATCACGCGATCAACCCAAACAACTTGCACTTTTTTCGAGCCTGTTTACCCCGACATTCCAAAAAAAAAAATATAATAAAAAAATATTGAACGTAAAACTTAATTCATATGCATTGAACAGATATTGATCAAGCGCTGATAAACCGGTTTTGCGGGTGTTCAATCTGTTGATTGAAGAAATGTAAAGCCAAAGTATATGAATTGCTTCATAAATATCGAACATACCTGTAGAAAGGCTCGCCGTGTGGCTCTTTGAACCAAAGCACCATGTGAACAGCATCAGTGATGTTACGAGGATGGAGGATGTCACAAGGGAGATACACCCGTTGTCCAGCTACTCCTCGAACTGTCCCAATGGGTACTGAAACTCAAATAAAAATCCATATTATTACTTATTCCATCGAATCGGGTACAGGAAAAAATTCAGGCACGCATTAAAATAAATTGGAAAAAAATAGATTGGAATGCAGATTTAAATTCTCTAGTTCTAAATTAATAGGAAGCCAATTCAACAGAAACAATTGGCCAATTCAACAGAAATGATTAGCCACCGTTGAAAAGAAATGAAATTGTAGCTTCAGGAGTGGAGACTTGCGGTCCTGAGGGCGTTCTTCCATTTTCCTCTCCCTTTTTTTTTTTAAAAACCCACTCTCTTTTTGGTAGGAAAGTATCCAATTTACTTGAGAGGAATCAGGGAACGTCCGCTAAACGTTGTTCCTGGCCTCAAAGAGGGTCTACCTATTGAAGTAGATCGAAATGCTCCCAAAGAAAACCAGAGAGAAAGAGTAAAAGATGTTACGATGCCACAAAACGTAAGCCCCTACCGTCATTATCGTACGGCTTCTACCAGTAGTTTCGTGATGGAAGGAAATGTTGGAAAACTGCGGTTCTGGGGAGGCCAAGGGGGAGCCGATTTTACTCGATGTAGGGACACTAACTGTGGATCTTTCTCACCAATTGGTGCTTTGAAATGCAGGCAACTATCGATTTGCCAGTGACATATCTTACTCCTAGCGTGTTACGGCCAATAAAAGCGGGTAAAGTAGGTTTAGCATACGAAATCATGAGAAACTTAAGGGAAAATCGCGCATTGCGCTGGGCGAGGAAAAATAATGGTGCGGCGAGAGCTCTCGATTCGGTAAATATTTTTATTTTCGTCAATTTGAATGGTATTTTTTTAGTTTGAAACTGTCGGAACCGAGGGCTTCTTAAAACAGTGGGCATATACTTCGCTTCAAACCTTGAGAATAATGAAGATAAATAAGTTCAAAAAGCACCTGGGCTTTTTATAATAATTTAAGCTATTTAATAGTGCGTCAATTAATTTTTTCCTCGCCCTGAGCTGACTTGTTTAAAAAAAACTCTTATCAGCTACTCAAGGCAAAAATAATTCCCAATGATTTGAACAGATTTAGTGCAGCACGGGAAAGCTATTTCTATATCAATTCTACGTTTAGTGGGAATCGACAAGGAGAAAGCCTTGAGAGCAGACAATAGTGTCGCGCACGGGAGAGTGAGAAAAAAAATCACGAACCGTATGTGGGCATGAAGTAGTGTCGATTCATTGAATTGTTCCTGGAAAGCGTATTTGAAATGTTCCCGCGGGAGGTTCAGGGATTGAGGGAAAAGAGACACTTGGGACGTGGAAGGAAGAGTCTCGAGGACTTGACTATGGAAGACTGAATTGAGGAAGTGGGGGGGACTGGTTTCACTCGCGTTTGCGACGCACGTGCGCAACAATGGCGCTTGTGACTACTGTGATTACTGAAAATTACGCGCTCACCCGTTCTCACGTCTACATAATCGCCGGTTTTTACACGTGATAAGCGATAAGTAAACAAGGAATTCCAAGTCTCGGTGAACATTCCTCTTTAACTAGAGTACGAACGATGTTCCATTACAATTGTTGCAATTGTGGGACTTGTACTTCTCCTCAGCTGTAGTGATCATTAAAATGTAACTACAGACAATTATGAATTTGATGTTTTACTACTGGACTACGCCTTTTTCTCTTTCATTAATTTTCAATTTAATTTGAAATTTTTTCGTCGTTAATAGGTAATCCTGCCTGAAATAGGATACACATCCTCTCATTCCAAAAGAAATCTCAGTTCTCGTATTAAGAACTTTTAGATTTCAAAGATAAAAAAAACTCCCCCGGTTGATGGTCTGTTAACCCCCTGTGGTGAATGGGCGTTTCCCCCACTTTACGTGCTCTCGTTGAGGCATCGCCCCAAGAAAGCTGCTTGTGGGGGGGGGGCCAGTACCGGCTTAACAGTGCCCAGTAGATAAACAACTTCGGGATTATTCAAAAATTTATTTTATTATTCGGTTCACGCGAATAATATCTTTGAGTTCCCCGCGGAACATCCTGATAATCTCAATGAAATTTCATTAAGAGTGGATTTTTAAAAATCTATTTACTGTTTATTTGATCCGCACGATTGCATAAAAAATATGCAACGCCGGTCTGTGAATATTTTATGGATAATAAATGAGTAGACTATTGACCATTTTTCCTTGCGAATGGAGGCTTCGTTTTTCGTCGTACTTTTTTGAAATTATAACTACTAATTTGTTCCACTAATCACTCCGTTTGATCCGGATCCTGTTACCCGAATGCTATTGTATCATTTCAGCGAGAGAAACCGGCACTTCCCGTTTAACCGTCAATGTGGATATACCCGAACATTCAACCTATCCCAAATGTTCAAATAATTGCTCGCTATCGGTAAATATTCAAGTGATTCAATCTCAATTAAACTCAATTTTATATCAAAATATTTGTTCCGCGGAATGATATTCCAACAATTTGATTTTTACCAAATTCATCCATCGTTCCAATGTTCAATAGAAATGCAAACAGACAGTGAGATGTATATCGAATTAACTAAAACAATTTTTCACTACGTCCCTAAAAAAAAAAAATACCCGCCAACGAAATCGATAGATCTCGATAAACATAAGTTTTCGACAAGTAATTTAAACCTCAATCCAATAGTCGGGCGATAGGAAATTATAAATTACCCAAAGCCAAAGTTCCCAAATAATTTATAATCATGTGGATCTACGCTGGTACTCCCATTTACAGGACAATTTTTCTTCCTGAATTTATCGCTCACTACTTTTTGAATTCGAATGTGTCTCCCTTTATGTATTAGTCCCCCTCCAATCTGCTATCTCCCGCCGCTGTATTGGCATCGACATCTCCTCCCTTTTCTTCTTCTCCTCCTTATATATAGACTGGCAAAAGTTTTCCAACAGAATAGCGTGTAACGATCAATCAGGCGACTGGTTGAAGCGTTTCACATTGCCCCAACGGAAATGAAAACTTCATCTCGCAATTCAACTCACCCAGTTTTCACCATTAACTTTTAGATAGTGCAAAATTAATGTTTGCAATTTGAGTTTCACTTCATTAAACATTTGAGTGCATCACATTGGCTGCATTTGAGAATAATTAATTATCACCAAAGAGTTTTGGCTCCTGTCCGCGAATACATGAACCAACAGAGCAATGTTATTAACAAATAGAGGTTAATAGCGTGTGTTTATACATCCAGATGATGCTATCCCATATATTGCGCGCACGCCACAAAGTCAAGCCAGCCAAAGTGGGAGCTGTATTTGCACCAATTTCCCATTACCATTATTAATTTTCAAGTAGTCGTAACTTCTCGCAACTACAGCATCAGATATTTTTTTTCGGTTAGTTATATTGTGCGATAAAATGAGGGGGAAAATTTCCCCGGCAAAATTGCGCTTGATACTTTTGTCGTGGAATTTATCCTTTGAGGGCTTGAAAATTTCAATTATCGGACTATTGAGAAAATTAATAGATCGTAATACAAGTTTAATAGAAGAACTACGGAGTCGCGGTAATGACAGAGTTGTTAACTTTATCAATCTCTCTTCTTCGGTCTTTTTGTTGGTAATTTTTATTGAACATTTCTCTACTATTGGAAGGCGGATTTTATTTTCTCTAGTACCGTATGGGCTCCCTTTAATTAAGGAAAAATTATCAGTTGCATTGAGGAAATGATGTCCTCAGTTTTATTATAATACAGGGAAAATTCACGAGAAGTACACATTGGAACTGGATATACGCGGTAATGAGTAATACGAACTTGTAACGTCATTTGGTTAGAGTTGAATTCGAGAAATGCCATTAATTTATCAGTTTCCAAGCCTTTGATAAACAACACCGGCTTGTATCGTACATCATGCTAAAGTAAAACATTCCTCTTTTCTGCCCTTTCATTTGTACTTTAAATTCCACATTGTTTCGAAAAACGTAAACCTTCAGGTGTCGTTAGTGAACCGAGCTTTCTATTGGTACAGATAAACTACTTCAGGAGATGAATAAAATCATGGGAAAAACTTGAATATCTTTACGACTCATAAACAAAAGATTCGTTATCCCCTTTCAGTGGATTTCAACGGATTCAATATCGAATGTTTGAAATATTTTTCCCAGGGCATTTGAACAATTGAGGCGTTATCAGGTTATAAATGCAGGGAGAATGAAAATGTGTGGAAATACAGAAAAATATGAAACAGAGATTGCTTTTTTTTTGCCAGATTATGCATTTGTTTTTTTTTTCCTGCGGATGAAGTTCGCGAGCAATGTTCGTTTTCATTGCTTCAAAACTGTCATATTTATACCGATAAACCATTCCTTCGGGGGTGGAAAATTTATGACGAAACTGAAACCGCTCGGACGAAATAAAAATCGAAATTGCATGCAAACTTCGCCACGAAAACTCAATTTGTCAAAAAATAAAAAATACTTTTAGGAAAAAATATTCATACGTCGATAATAAATCTCATTCACGAGTGACTAATTTTCCCGATGTAATAAAAATGATTAGGAAAATTAAACCATTTCTGGGGGCTCTGATATAATTAATCTAGATTTTTTCTCTATAGAATGCTAAAAATTTTATTACCGAATAAAATATACCGAGAATTTTCCCACCAAGAACTCCAGTCGCGTGTGTTTAATTTTTCATGAGAGGAAGAAAATAATTTGAAAAACCGGAGTATCTTTGCAATTCAAAAGAATCCGTCGTTTTCAATAGAATTTTAACGACTCTAGAAAGCGCGGAAAAATTCCCACTCTTTTACTTTATTGAATACTATATAAAAAAAAAAAAACACAATAAAATGGTAAAGGGCAGAGTTTTTTGTTATTTCCGATTTCCTACGTCATTCGTTTTTTTTTTCTATGCATAAAGTTTTGCCAGCAGTATTAGTTTTTCATTGCTTCAAAGCTGTCGCATTTGTCTCGCTAAAATATTCTCCGAGCTGTGTAAAATTTACCACAAAACTCGAGCATTCACATATTCCAAAGAAATAAAAAACCGAGATTGTATGGAAAAACTTTCCCTCCATAAAACCCCGCGTTGAAAAAAAAAGCAACACTTCCTCATAGGAGGAAATATTTGTATTTTAGTTTCTCTGTACATCGAAACAACAACAACTCCCCTCACATTCGTTCAATCTTCATTTTTATTTAAAATACGACTCTAATTGTACTAGCAGTGAGTACCAATGCCCCGGTAACAATGAAAAACGACTATTTCCATTGTCAATCAGGTTCAGGTGCTATTGTGAGAGTGTACCGGTGTAAAATATACAAAAAAAAAACCAATAACTGGAAAAAAAAATAATAATACGGTCAAATTAATATCCAGGACATAATATGGAGGACAGTCTGTTCTAATTTCCATATCATAATTAATTTATCATTTATCCGTGTGCTTTTGCTGGGCTAATAACTATTACTCTCCATGTTTAATAGCATGTCTAATGCAACTATTGAGTGTGTAGAGATTATTATATAGAGTTTTAAAGCTCAAAGTCGTAGAGAACTGCTGTAATATTTTAATTATACAGTGGCAAAGGGCTTATGTGTTCCAGATAAAATCGCGGGATTTTACAGCTGTTCTCATATGTGATGAGGGAAAAGTCTACCAAAGAGAGGAAATTACGTTATTACCTGAAGAAGGTTTTCCTTTTCTCAGTGTGAGATAATATTTTTTTTCATTAATTCTCTAGTCATAAATTTTTTGAACAAATGGAGAGGTTAAAAAAATATTTCTCTCAGTTTACGTTAACTTGATGAAGTTAATTGGCTCGAATGAAACCAATGACGAAAATCATGGAAATTATTTGTCCATTTATGCCTCAACATTATTCAAAATTCAATTAAATTGAAATATAAATGAATGTCACTCAAGAGTGCACGCGAATATGATTTCCAATACAGCCCAATATTATACCCGATTGATTTCGATGTTTTTTTCTCATTTGACGCAATTGGAACAAATTAATATCACGAACTCTCCGTATTATTTCATACCACATCTCCCTGCACTTTTGAATCCCATTATTGGCATTTGGCCATTGAAGCGTGACGAATCAATACCAGAAAGTAAAATAAATTGATTGATTAACGCGAATTGATGGTGGTCAACTTAACATTGCCATTTTCGTTAAAAAAAATTGAATATTATATGGGGGCAGCCATCGATTTATTTGCAATACTAAAATTAAAATCCGCCCGAGCGTTGGGAATAGCCATTTCTCACCGCAGAAAATCCAGCATTTTATTTATTATTGACACAATTTCAGGACGGATAAATGGCCGAGTTTAATAGCATCAAACGAATATGTACGATTTGTAAATAAATTTGGTCATCAGTGCAAACGCAGGTGTTCATTTTATTCAGTCAACGATGAAAAATTCTCTTTAATAACGAAAAAAAGAGTGTCTAGAAACCACGCGGCAGAAATAAAACTTCGCAAGCTTGGAATTCAATGTTTTTCGGCTCGCGGAGCGTGACGGAAAAGTAACTTTTCCGCCCTGGCGTGATAAAAATAGAAAAAAAATTATGCGAACGATAAAAGTCGAAATGAAGGGACTGAAATATGAGAGAGCTTGAGGAGAAATCAATTCACGCGAGGCACACGTTGCAAACAACATAATTAGATTATTGTTGGTGTACGAGTGTAGACAGAGCGAGCTGCTTATGAATATATATACACGATGAGGTGGAGATGCCTACCGAGTGACGTGAGCGACACGAGTGATGATTAACCGGGAGCGATTGTGACACGTGAATTGCGCGTATGATCCTCAGGTCTCTATATCTGTGTATGCAAGAGCGGTATATTACCGAGTTTACTCTAGATACACGTCCAGAAATACTTTTCCTTCTACGCAAACACTTCGCAAGAGAGTCATCATTAAAATGAAAATCTTATTAATCCGCAAATTACGATAAATTGAATAAAAATTCGCGGCGAATTGTGGAAGCCACCGGAGCCTCCTGCAGTCTCATTGAAAAAATAAAATTGGAAATCGATGCACTCGCCCTGTCGAAATTAAAAAAAACTTTCCGAGTATTTATTTAGTTTTTCGCGGCCCGTCCGCGACGAATATTTCCACTGCATTAACATTTAGAACTCTCTATTTAGAACGTACCGCCGAGAGCAAGTCAAAAATTTTATCCCATATAATTTCCAATAAAATAATCCAAACGTCAATAGCCAATACCCCCCCAAATTTTCATTAAACCCAAACTCACAATAGACAATATATATTCCTCAACTCGATATACCAATAGCTGGACGGCACTCACAGATTGCCACTGGCATATACACATACACTACGTGTTCAAGTTTCAAATTGTCCTCTAGTCTCTCATGCATTGGCCCTATATAAACTGAGACGCGTCCAAGGGTTACACCGAATTGTTGTATTTGGCTGTGGAGAGTCGAGTGTTGCAGCTATACGTGATAAAGCTAATAGCCATATAGCCCGCAGGAATTTCAGCTGTAATGACCGCACCAGATGTTTCACTAATTATATAACTACTGTTTTTTTTAATTCCCCCCCCCCCCCCCCCCCCCCCCCCCCCCCCCCCCCCCCCCCTGTCCTTTCAATTACTTACTCTGGCGATCGACCTCGTCGTTGACAAAATCCCCGGGTGAATCCCTGGGCGATGGTGTTGTTGGGCGTCGCGTTACTCCAGCAACGAGAGACGACATCTCGGTGCACAAAGCGAACGCGATAATCCACAGCATAGTGAAGAACCAAGTGGTCCACATTTATTTATCACCCGCGTACCATTTGGTCGACTTAATAGAGAAAAAAAAAAGAAAAAGAAAAAATGATAAAAAATTCCACTGCTCTTGTTTATTTATCTTAATCACTCTGATTAAGCCACAACCTGATACTTGATAGTTATCATGAGTATTGGCATTCTGTATTAGAGCCACACTGTACGTCAATTACAATAAAATGAACATTGTGAATGAAATAAAAATAAATTACTGAGTAGATATCTGCAGCCAGTGCAACACCGAATCCAATTATTGGGAATGAATTTATGCTCTGAGGGGGTCTAAATTCGTTTGCACTCTCGCTGATCGTTGTAATCAAGTTTTCCTGTTGGAATTTCAATGGAAAACGAGGGGGAGCTGAGGGGCATTGAGGGGGAACATGCAAACGAAAAGATAGAATAA
Source organism: Psyttalia concolor (assembly GCA_030522845.1). Classification (NCBI taxonomy): domain Eukaryota; kingdom Metazoa; phylum Arthropoda; class Insecta; order Hymenoptera; family Braconidae; genus Psyttalia; species Psyttalia concolor. Next base: position 37,110 of record JAPYZM010000310.1, read on the forward strand.
TCTTGGCGGCCATTAGCAAGCTTGGTACTCACAGTGCTCACTACTCCGGAAATACATAAACTTATCGACCATCATGGCAGACCGATCAGAGGGGTGCCTTAACGAACTTCTGGTGATGGTAATAGTAGTGGTAGACATCTTCAACGTCACCAATTCAACGTAGATATCTCACCAGTGGGTGCAATTACTGATGGCCCCAGGATTCTCTACTTCTCTTTTCGCAGTCCCTCTCTTTTGCAATCGAAAACTTTTCCCTCAGAGGAACAAAAGCCATTGGCCCAAGACCGCGGCCTTTTAATTCATCCCCTTTTAATTCCTACCCGTCTCACTGATTAATAATTGCCGAACGTCCCTTTTCAAGAGTGGGTGGGAGATTTTCACCTTGAGGCAGGAGTTGAGGTGAATTTCGGACGTGAAAAGTTTCAGAGATGAGGGCAAAGTAGATGGTGGGAAAAAATAAAAAAAATCTAGAGCAAGGCATATTTTTTTTTGTTTTTCTTTTTTTTTTTCAACGAAAGAAGGACAAAAGGCAAAGGATCTAGACCATGAACGTGCGTTCCTTATCTCATCGAAGTTTTCCTATGTTCTGAATACAAAATACGCCGGGATTTTATCTTAATTTTTCATCTACACGGCTTTATGTATAGTTTTTTGTTTTTTTTTTTTTTTCAAGGAAATGGCTGATAACGACGCGATTGATATTATCAGGAGATAATTCTCGGGATGGCACTAGCACTTGTCCCATTATCCGTTTGCCTTCGCTGTTCTCTCAAGCAGTTTGTAAGTACTTTTTTGCTTCTCTCCACTCTTACGCTCATTGGAGTGAAAGGAGAAAGGTTTAAACTCGAGCGAGGGGTAACTATAACAATATGAAAAGGAGACAACGAGGAAAAGTCCTCGAGCCAAAAGAAACTGAGCTGTGAGGAAGGTACGTTGACTCAGTGGAAAAGAGACTATTGACAAATCCTAGCGCTTTTCTTTTGCTGCCCCTTACGTTCCTCAAATTTTCCTCAAACCGCCTGTCAATATGTTGGAGAATATCGAATACCCTGCTTCAAATATTACGACACCATCCACCCCGTTCATCCATGCAAACGTGAAAACAAAAATGTTCGTCCGGCCATTACGGAGCCCTGCATCATCTAAAAATGGAGGTGCCTATAAAAAAAATAATAAAAACGCGACAAAGCGAAAAAAAAAAAATACTCGAACCGGAGGGACCGAGGAAGAGGCATTGGTGGATCGTGCTTGTAAACTCATAGTCTAGCACTTGCATTTTATAGCACATTTCTCCTGCTCACGCTCCCTGGAAACTGCATTCCAATAGGTTACGTTGTATTTATTACTCCACCCCTGCTCTATCCGCAAATGTAAATGAAAAATTCTCTCCACCGATCAGAAAACTGTCATCGGATTGAGGTCTTTAAATCTCCATTACTGGCGGCATCGAGAGCATCTGAAATTTCCCCCCCCCCCCCCCCACTCATGCATATTGATGAGGCACATACAATTCGGCAAATCCAGCGGGCAAAAACACTCTAAAAATAATACCCCTTCGATGATTGCTAGAAGCATCAATAAAAGTATCCAATAAACCAACGATGCAGATCCACTGGGCCATGTGGTATATCCACAATGACAAAGATTACCAGCAGAATTGGCTTCCTCAGATAAGGAGAAGACAGAATAAGGAGTCCTAGGGTAGCTCTCAAGAAGGCCTGACGATAGGATCAGGTCATCGATACTATTCAACTGACATTGATGATAGTCGGAAGCATACGAAGCTCTCGTTATCCACAAGCAGAACTTGTCCAAGCATGATATTCATGTCTACAATCTGACATCGTACCGTACGCACCTATATACAGATATCTCTTCGTCCTTGGATTCAGCCGAGGCCAATCCAAGCGTTATTCCCTTCAATCTAGACCGCAGAAGCATATGAATTCAACCGCTGAGCGTTTGTAACCCCCGCTGCAAGGCATATTTCAGAATCCATGAAGCTTCTGATGTATTCAAAGTTGGAATTTCACTGGATTACAGTTCAAGGTAAAAGTGGGTCTCGAGCTTACTAGCAGTTGGTGAATAGCCATTAACTGATCCACGAATGATGAACGAAACGCAATACGCCTCAATGATTCACAGTACTTCAGTTAAGCTCCTATTGTCCTCGATTGGGCGCCAGAATGGCAACACTCAAACAGCAGAAGTTTAAGGAATTTATGATTTTCTATTGTAGTCTGTTATGGATGAGTGATTACTCAGACCCAGAGGAGTCAGTTATTCATTGAAACTTTTCATTATTCGGGCCTAATGCCCCCGGGTAACTCTTTTACCACGATATTATCACGACAGAGTGGCTCATATTGTTCTATGGGCCACTTAATTTACCTTGAGTGCAAGCTAACCCTCTTGTCTTACAGCCCATGTTCCAACGGGATACACCAACTCTTCTTCGTTAGTCGTTAACTCTTTCTAAAAGGCTCTCAAGCGCGCGTCGTGAATGCCGCTTCTATGAGTTGGGGATTTTACAGATTACATAAGTTCTCTTTGAGGTGAGGAGGATGCTTCAGCAATGTTTTCAGGGGTGTGAGGATAAAAATTATTCAGCCCCTTAATTTTTATCGCTGTTAAGCTGTGCTTGCCTCTGTTGGAGATTCTCATTAAGACACCTGAGATTATTCACTCTTGCATTACTTCTTCGGGACTTTTTTTTTCTCGAGTGTCAATCGACTTTTAGGTGAAAATTGCAATCAAAATTAAATATGAGTGATGCAAATTATGAAGTAGGGGACAAGAAAATTCATTCATTTGAGGAAATTATTCATGATTGTGTTGTGATTACACTACCTTAATTTTTACTAAGTTCCTTTTTAAGAAATATTATATAAAATCCTTCACATGGCACATGTCACTCTCGCACAATCATTATTTAATTTTTCATTGCAATTCCATTAATGCAAAACTGTTGGTGATTTTGAAATTGCCGGCATAAGATGTTCTAGGGTCTACACAAAAATTTCCCCCCGATCGAGACCAAGCGCGTGGAGGGTCCACGATCGTACTGAAGCTGGAACATGGTATGTTGAGAAGGAGCAGAAACTATCCACCACTTCCATTCCCCCAACAATCAACCCCACTGACGCTTTTCGTGCAAACTCGGCAATCTCCGCGCGACTGCTCTATTCCCAGCGCATACGCAATACTACAAAAATCCCCTTAGCTTTCTCCACTCGTGATTGGAGTAATAAATATGAAGAATGTAATATAAAGTAGTTGTCAATCGTCTAGTTATTCTAGTGACGAAATTAGTAATTTTTTGGACAATCACTTAGGCCTCTAGAATTTTTTCTTCCTCACTTGAATTTCCGTTCTTTCAGCGCACAATCACCAGTCACCCAGTTGTTATCTCCCGGCTCAAAGTGAACTGAGATTGTCTGATAACGCCCGATGAACCACAAATGGTTTAGATTAAACTTTTAGAAATTTTTACATCTTGTGCCAGAATAAATCCCAAAATTTCTGATAAATTTTACAACAACCCGAAAAATTACGTGACTTTTTCGCACTCTTTCACTGACAGATCTGAGAATTTACTGAGTACCTCTGATTTATTCATTTAGATTTCTATAGAAATTACCTGAAAGCGTTTCTCCCTCGCAGATTGCGTGAATTATTCCGTAACTTTTCTTGACTATTCCTCCCCGCGTGGTCACGTAGATCATATCGCCAATTATCCTCAGCCATAATATCATTTCGATAAATCTTTGACTCTGCTGCTGAAAAAAAAAAACAATCAGAAGAAGCGTTAGAACAATTTGGGTTGAGCGGGTGAGACGAATGAGCAACAAAATTTTGTAGATCATTCCCTCAATCCGAACATGCATTCGGCGATTAATTTTCAAATAATATTTTTGGATAAAAAGACAATGTCAGTACCTTCAACAATTTAAGATGGAGAGGAGATGATTTAGAGACATGTCAAGACACAACGGAGCAGTTATTGCACCCCAAGCCACTTTGTCGTAATCATATTTGACGGAAAAGTTTTAACCCCACGTAAATTGAACCATCAAATGGATTTGTTTGATGACACATGCAGCATGATGAACCCATTTGGCTCGACGTAGCTGACAGTTTCGTGCGGTTGCAAGGAGAAAGTACCTCGTTACGGGGCAGATTGTTCGGGCCTGGTGTCAGTCTAATTACTTCATCAACTGATTGGCTGTTAGTGTCGCTACGTTAGTTGACCTGGCTGGAATTGAAACAATCAAAGGAACTCCGGGGGGTGGGGTGGAGTTTCTTTGGTGGTAACATGTACCCAGGTTTATCTCTGATGTTCCAGGATCGCTCAGACAATTTGTGGTTTTACAAGCCATCAGGTTAAAGGATCTCACAATTTTCATTCAAATGCCCGAAAAATTTGATGAAAATTTCCATTGATTCCAATTTTTAATTCCGGCAGCCCTTATTTTTTTTCCGACAAGATGTTGATCCATTATTTATCTCTCCGTTATCACCTGGAAGGCGAAATAAAAATTAATATTCCAGTATTATCGGAATTCTCAAAATTAACACACAAAAAGAAAATTAAAAAAAGCATTTCACGAAACTCACGTAAAAATTCCTCCCTCTCGAATGATGAGATTTTTATTAAATATCCCCCTCTGTGTATTTAATAATCCAATAGCAGAAACGGAATTCCCCTGTGGACTATTTCCATATCGCTTTCTTCAAAGTCTCTGTCTTTGTCGTTGGCATTCGATTGTATCTCGGGTGTTCAATTAATTCGCCATTCACTCTCCGAATAAGCATCGCTCCTGAAATAATTATTATTTCATAATATGGAATATTCATACGTTTCGTAATATTCTGTTGAACAAAGTCTCCGGTGTATTCGCCAAAGCAAATACAGAGGACGAAAAGTATTGTAAATGAAAATCCATCTATACCTACGATAGTTATGAATTCTATTCTCCATTGACCTTCCAAAATCCATTTCGATAATAGATTCAGTTTTCCATCTCCGACCGTCATCGAGCTTTGCTGAAAAATTCTATTGAAGTTATGAGGAATGGTACATGATGCTTAAGTGGTGCAGCAGTACCTACCGTCAGACCACTCGAGGTACATCTTTTAGGTATATATCCCTCTACATTTTTCGGTGGATTGAAAATGCAAGCTCCCTTGTATATCCGTAAATAGTTGATATACGGATAGCGTAGACGTTAGGATCGAATTGATTATCATAATACGACGATTCCTGTGCATTTCTGAGAAGCATTTTTAGCGGCGAAGAAAATTTCTGGCACGATATTCTCCGGGCGATTCACTACATCTGTTATAGACAAGCTCTTGTCATTGTTTATATGAAATTATTTTTCACGGTAATAAAACAATGACAGTCGACAATTGTAACGCTGTCTTGTCACACTTTTTTGCATCCGCAGCTTTTGATGCTATCATTACTCTCTAGAATCAATCGATTTCCGACGGTAGTTGTGTAACATATTTATAAACTTCCAGCACTTTCATGCACACTGAACATCGAATTTTATCGCGCACTTATCGAGACGAATTCTTCGAGATGCCTCGACGAATGTCTCCAGCCGCCATCCACTGACATAATAACAATTATTCGAAAAATTCAATTAATTTTGTTTTATCGAGCGAACGCGGAAAATTGCTCAGAACTTCATTGCGTCCTTTCAGAGTTAATTGCTGAATAACGACGAGCGTAAAGCCACAATGACATAGCAATAAATTACTGTTAATTATTACAACATCGAGTACGACAGTTGTAGGAAAGAATTGCAGATGAGTTTTATGAGCATTGAAGTGAAAAGGGAATTTTCGAAATACATAGAAAATTGGAAAACCCCGAAATGAGTGAAAGTATTTTTTTCTAGGTGCGGTAAAGCCCGGCGAGTAAAAATTAAATAAATTGATTCAGTTTTTTTTGTCAAGAATGCTCGGAAAACTGGAGGCGCCAGCCTTTCGATCCCAACAGCACTCGATACATTTTCAATTGACATTTGAAAAGGCATTTTCAAATGTATATTGAACCACTGAGTTGTCCATTTAATTTTATTCTGGACAAGAATAGTAATAAACTGAACTGGCTTCCGTCTCGTTTAATTAAACAGCAAGATTCAACATTAATTAGCTTCTAGAAGTCATGCAATAGAAAACTTTGCAATAAAGAGTCCAACCTCATATTTCCGCAAGTTTTAATTTTCCTTCCCCAGTTGTTGCCCGAGGCTGAAAATGTCTTTATATATCTGGACCAGCCATCGACTGGTGTAATAAAATTATTCTAAAAATCCAGTTATTTTTCTTTCATCCAACAAAGGAGAAAAATTTCTCCCCCCGAACTCCATTACATCCTCTCAACGTCAATTTAAGAATTATGGTGAGTGTAAAGTTAACATTGCAACGCAATAAATCATCGTCAATTGCTATATCGGATACGACAATTGTAGTAAAGTATCCCAGAATAGTTTCATAAGTATTGTAATGATTTCCACCGAGTTTGAAAAGTATTCCAGTACGGTGTGACCTTCCACAACGGCACCGAGTTTTCCCGTTAACAATAGCTTTCAAATATCTTCCAATATCTTGAATGTCTATCTGCCTCGCTAGGCATGCTCATCAATTCGAAAACTTTGTCTTCCGATTCTTGGAAAAATGCCATAGAACGCCGCCTCCAATCATATATATTTTCGTTTTTTTTTTTTTATTTATTTGTGCACAATCTCGACAGAGATGAAATCAATTAAGTTTTCAACATTCGAATTTCTTACCCCACTCGCTGATGAATAATGGCCAACTGCTTTCCAAACTTGTAAAGTTTGTGCACAAATTTTCCCCAAATTCAAACCCACGGTGAAATTAAATAACTGGATTAAAACAAATCGAGTGTAATAAATGTTGGAATTTAGTGAATTAGGTACGCTTCATTTATCTGAACAAAAGGTGTGAGTGGATGAGGATAAGATATTCTAGGATAGCTGGAGAGAATCTATCGGAAATGGTAGGAAATTTGCTGGGCCGTTTGATGGAGAGGTAATTGATCGGCTTTCACGATTCGAGTAATTAAAAATTCAGTACATGAAATTGCAACCCTAGAGCCACTTGAATTTTTTATACCCCGTAAAACACTATCCGAATCCAATGAATTTTTAAAAATTCCAAGTAATGTATTTACCTTACACTGCATTTATAACATCTAATAATACATTCTCCGGAGAATTTTAAAGTAAGGTTAATTAATTAATCTTAGAGTCTGTTATGATACATCGATTAATCATCGGATAGTACCAACCTCTTAGAACTAATGGCATGTAAAAATAATTGTACATTAATCTCTCTCGTGGCACTCATGGCACATAATACATACTGAAAAATACAGTAAATTTACTAAGTCATAATTTATGTTCATAAAATAATCGCTTTTATAATTGCTATACTCTAGAAATACTTGATACACGGCACCAGATAATTATTATCATTCATCATTGCACCAGTGTTTTTTTTTTTCTATCCCGTAAGTTGATAGAACAATGAAGGAAGCATCAGATGCTCCTGCAGGAATTCTCGACATCCTTTATTTATAAACTTTTAAAACTCCTATTCATTGTGCTTCCACAGTTTGGAATTACTCCATATTTTTTCGTGAAATGAAATATGGATTCTTCATGACTAAGTATACAATGCCCGAAGAGAAAACTACGGTAAGAGATTTTTTTTTTAATCGAGTACTTTGCATAAATTATATTCTCGGTGAAATTCATGAGTGTTGCACAATATAGAATTCATAACAAATCACCATCTCATCATTTCGTCATTGAAAAATGAGCCTCACCGGAAGACAGTTAACTAAGAAACAATTCCACAAGCAAACGGATTTTTTTTTTAAGTGATTAAAAAAAAAAAACACTCGTTATATGAAATTTTACCGTATTCTCATTTGTAACGTTAATGAAAAGACATAAAAATAAAGAGACTTCTCATAGAAAAGCCACGGACGGAATTTTCCTCGGGAGGTAGTAACTTCCTCATCCCCTCAGAATTGACAAACAAAAAAGAAACTAATTTTTTACTACCTTAGTGCGTTACCTCTGGACGTCAATCTCAACCTGCGACAGTAGATCTGGTTCTGAAGCAGAAAGAAAAAAAATATTGTCAAGTAACATTACCAACAACTTTAATACGAAAGAGATATTAAACATTCCAGCAAACCATACATGCAGCTATGTAAGAATTCTTCGAAATGATGGGGGAGTAAGAGTTTTAAAAAGCAAAAAATACCAAAGGAAAAAAAAATTGCAATGGGATGGAAGATGCGAAGTGGGAGCGCAGCTAGACTGAGTCATAAATCCTGCACCTTGCCACCGAGACGTCGAGATAGAAGCACAGCTTCCGGCCTGCGAGCCCGTCTGCATCACCCTCCCACTTCCACCCCCTCATCGTTTCCACTCCCTCCTCCCCCCCATTTTCGTCCCAACCTCGACTCACATCCGGCAGAAAGAGGGGATGGTTTTCTCTTTAGCCTACCACTCTCTCTCCTCATACTATCTAAGAACTTAATCACCTTTTCCGTGTTCTCGTCATGACACTAGCTCTGCCAACTGGACCAACTAACTGGCGCCATTTTGATCGGAATATTTGCCCACCATCTACTGCCCTATCTCCACGGTTTTTTTTTTTCGATGAATATAAAAAACAAAAGGACACGCATAATTTCCCTCACTCCCTCCCATCTCGTTTCTCTTCACCTCTCTATATCTCTCCCTCGGCCCTTCCCACCGTTTGCCCTCTGCTGGTCCACTCGAGGATTAGTTACAAGTTTTGAATAGTTTCAAACCAGAAATTACATTGTGGTAGTTTTGGTATCCAGGACACACTATTTGCTGGGTATGTTTTTGAAGAGAGTGCAATAGTAGAGACGCGTGGGGCCTTTAGAATTTTCATCCCCACAAAATCGCTTCGAGGAGGATTTTTTGAATTATTTACATTTGTAGATAAATTTTCAAGGGAATCCAAGCAATTCAGTTAAAGTAGTATGAACATGAGTTGGTAAATCAAATAATTAACAATGATTAATGTTGAATTTTAAAAGGCCCAACAAATTTATGAGGAGTATTAATTTCGATTGGAGAACATGAAAACCCTTTCCACACTCAGACTCAGTCCATCCATGTAAGGATGGAAACGTATTGGAAGATATATACACTAGCATAAAAATGTTACAAAATATTATTGTTGAATTGTTTTTTTTTTAAGCCGGTGCTTTCACCTCGTAAGCCTCTTACCTCGCATGGGTCGAGTAATTGCATTGAGTACACAGTACGCTAGGGCAATTAAGAGAATTTTACAAAGTCAAGATGATCATTAGTTATGATAATTTCAAATGATGTCTTGTTCCCCTCGGCTAGTGGTTTTTATTTGAGGTAATTAGCCGAGAGCAAATATTCTTTCAGGCGTTTATTTTTTAAGTTGGATATCTACCTATCCCCAGCGAGCATCATATAAATTTTTCAATAGGTTTAATTATTTATTTAGCTCTCATGTGTTACCTCACGATCTATAATCCTCTGTTTCTCCCCCTGTACTAACATCCCAGGCAATTCCTACGTTAACGGATTCGAAGGCATAAAATTCTCTCATCCGAAGGAATCATTTCGAGAGTCTTAGCAGTGTTTCGAAGGCTTCGCTTCAATGCATCTTATAGCCCTTTCAAAGGAAGTACTGAACAATTTATATTGCAATGGGAGTATTTGCAATCCAAGTATAGCTCCTTGAATTGAACTTTCCATAAAAAACTGTGGAATTAGCTTCCAATCCCCATAAATTAATGCAACTCATTTTTTTTTCAACCTTCAACTCCAAGAAAAACTAGAAATAAAAATATTTTCATTCTAAAGTTACGGGGTAAAAAAAAAAGAGGGTATTTTTCCTCGATTGCAACCTCCGCTGAACGTGTCAGAAATACCCCAGATAGACAGTTTGTTTTTTAGAGGGTGGTATTTTGTTCATACTACTTTAATGAAACGTGCTGTAAATTTGTGCTCTTTCCAGGCTTTTTAGTGCTTGTCAAGGTATCATGGATTTTACCGTTTCTATTCTCCTCCATGTAAAGACTTGTTCTTTGGGATCTTCTTCTGTCACTACTGTATCTCACTCTTGGCTCAATACGCTGGGCTGATACGTACGTGGGTATTGTGAAATCGTCGGGAGTTGAGCGCTCTGGGGCACGAGAACGCTTCCTGCATACAGCAACACCGATAAATATTCCGATGCCGATGAATGAAACCGCTCCCACCACTGAAAAATATGAAAAAAAAAAAAAAGCCAGACGGTTTCATCAAAAATGAAAAATTCCCTAGCTTTACAGATTTTCTCATGCGATGTTGAAATAAAAAAAAAACGACAATATTGAAATAAGGTAATTCAATTGCGGTAGAAAAATATTTTCCTCTGACCACATTGCTCTGAATATTTAAAGGAATAATGGAAAATAAATTGGGAAAGTACCCAAAAAACAAGTAATTAAAAGTATCGAAAATCAATTGTTCCGCGATCTCACAGACGAGTGGGATCTATTATTCCTTTCTTTAATTGTTTTAAAATACTCACCAACTCCAATAATAATAATCATCATGTTCTGGGTTTCTCCGCTCGGAATGAAACTTTTCAGTCCATTGATGACAAAACCCGCGCCACCAGACTGTCCAAGATTTCTCCCAAGTGTCTCCGTAATGCGGACATTTTTAATAAGCCTGGGCTGACTCTTGCCCCTCTGATTAATAGCATAAACTGCCAATGTATATTCAAAGCCCGGCTCTAAATCATGAAGTTGAAATGTTGGACGTGGATTTTCCGTTCTATAAATTGGTGGAACTTCACCAGCCTCCCCCTGGTCACTTTGCGGTGTCTGGAGAGTGTGGGAGGTTTGGAAGAGCTCCGAGCCTACTACAGAGCCACGTACTTCTAGCAGGAAGTGCTGAGGCAAACCACCGTCCGAGCCGGGGATGCAATTTACTTCGAGTGCGCTACTCTCGTTGTACAGTGCACAGTCTACTGGTGCCTGTGGCACTTCTGCAAATGAAAAATATATACATGGTATATATATATACCATTTGCGCTGAGTAATTTACCGCAAAACATGTCAATATCAACATCTATGTACTGGCATTGAAGGATTGCAATCGCTCAAATTGACCAGCTTTCATTTTTCTTTGGCAATTGATCGCGCTTTTTATTATTTTAAAAAATTGAACACCCTGTCATTTTTCCTCTACGACGAGTCATGAGAAACAATTGCGCTCTTCATTATTTAACTCAATTAAATTACATGACGATGTCGGGATAGATCAAAGGCATTCCAAAAATATCTACTCCCTCATGAACTAGTCTTTCGCAAAATAAATCAAGAGCTCTCTTTCATCAACTAATGTAAGCAGGCAAAGCATGGATCCTTAAGTCCCTGCATTTAATTTGCCTCCTGAAAGCATACTCGACAAACAAAGCATTGTAATTAATTCAACTAGCACGAGATACGAAATTAATGGAAGACTCCGAATTCTATTGAAATTTGTCGGACTAATGGAAAATATGACAAATCATTAATACAGTAATTTTCTCTTACTTTCGGGTTGAACTACACAATTTTCATATTAATGTGAAACACGGATTTCTGTTTGAATGGGGTATACGGAATGAATGGGCAAAATGCAGTGAGAATACTGGGGATTCTCAGTGAAGAGGAATTTCGATGAGTAGAGAAATTTCTAAACCGAAAGAGGATTGAAATGGATTATACTACGTAGATGGAATTGTATACATGACTGTACCATCCTGCCATGTACTTTTATAGGGCATTCCACGTTATTTCGATGAAAGGGAATTATTTTTTTTTCTTATAAATCGAGTACGTTGTAAAAGAATCCCTAAAATGTTCCTAAACGCAGTGTATCACTTTACACGCAGCGTCGAAATCGTAGATATCATCATTAGGTAGAAAAAAAAATCCTGTGACTAAAAATACGCAGGTCTAATGGTATAGTGGATAATAGTAATTTCAATCTCGCTGACGGCCTCGAGAACTCTCGCAAATTTTCACAACAAAGCGGGAAGCAACCCCACTCAAAAATATTAAATGTCTAAATGTTATACGTAATGTTAGAAATGTAGAAGGGCTTCGGATCTCCAAACACTCTATGGCCATTCAAAAGCATTAAGGACCTTACGAGTGCAGTATGTTATCAGGTTGGCTCTTGTCGGTCATACTGTTCATGTTTAACGGTGTGTAATTCTCTCTGGACGTATAACTTTTGGTCGAAGAGAGATTTACAAGTGAAGTTTCGAAAATGAAACGCGAAACTCGTGAGTAGTTGATATACTACCGGTGAGTCTTCGTGCTAAGCCATAACCGAGTGGTTTCGTAACTTTACTATCTCGAATATACAAAACTTTTCATTCAACATTATGACATCCGACAATGATGAAAAAAAAATGTGACGTTCATTGTGATTTGAAATTTTTAGTTGAGAGTCTAAATAACTTCTGGTTAGGTCGTATTACAGATGAGCGGAGCCCCAATAATGTAAGAGAAGAAGTTTTTTACAGACGAAAAGTTCACGTAAATCAGACACCCTTAAATTATTGCATGAAATTTCCAAGGTGATTACTCTCTTTATAATTCAAAATTGAAGCTGATGAAGGTTTAATACTCTCGTTTTAGTTTCCTCCATTTTTTCAATCAATAGATAATTTTTTTATTTGATAATATATTATTTTGGAAAATTATTTCTAGAAGATAGAGGAATACAGATAAATCTGTAATAGAAATTAAAAATATCAAACATTTAAATAGTCAAGCTTCTCTGATTTATAGTCTTCTCCGAGAATTGAGTAAGTCATCAGAGACAGGTTGGCATGCAACGAGTAACTTTGCAACAGAAGTAATGACAGAGCTCAGAATAGAGGAACACAAGCGGAAAGTTGCGGTATACACACAACATTCTAACACTAGGTGAGCGCAATATAGAAGAGTACATGACTGAGCGCTCCTTCGTAAGTCAATCCTTAACGAAGATACCGTGAGGATATTGAAGGCTAGCGAAAACAGGTCAGATTGAAGTGAAGTTGAACCTGGTATTGATACTCTGACCAAAAAATCCTACTGACCCCGAACCCTACGGTTCGCTAATAATAAATCGCAAGCCTCAAATAATTTTACTCTAGAAATAAACGACAGAAGCAGATGAGAGAGCTCTGAATTTGAATTTAATTAGCCCCCTCATAAAATAATTCTCCGAGGATCAATTATCACATAATGAAATTATAAAGTCAATAAAAACATTCACGAAGGTAGAAATCCTCCTCCACCGGGCGATATCCCTCAACGAAATACTTAAGCCTCTTATGAATTAATTGGAGAGCAAGATTGAACAATCAAATGTACGAAGTAGTACCTCCACTCGATTGTTTATACCCCAAATTTTCCAAGAAAATCACTTGAGCTTGTAATTCAGCATTGAAGGTCACGTGTGTGCTGGTCGAGTCCAGGAGTTAGTTCAAGAGCCAGAAGTGGCCGAACCCGAGTTACTCGATTCCGACACTTGGCTTGAGCGGTTGTTCTACCCGATTAAATCGACTACATTGCTGCAAAGTCAGAGCGAATTACGGTTGCCGTATAACCACGCCGAATGGCAACCTCACCCCTCCTCAGTCTCTTTACTCTCCTACCTACCATACCCTTTCCAGTGATACCGTCGTTTCTCTCCTCGATGCATTCACAAGCCAAAACCCATACTACTCTGTACTCCTAAGTTCTCAAGTACTTTAGAGTTGCTACGTAAAAGGAGAGGATAGTTGGAGGCCCTCTGAAAGTCTACCACGAATCTGCCATGATGCTGTAAAACCACAGCAATAAATTCTCCAAATCACCTCGAGTGTGTGGATTACACGGGCTAATCTAATTGAATCGTTGAAAATTAATTTTCAATCTTCATCCATGAAATACTTGAAATTTATGGATTTTGTTTTCAATAGAAGGTGTTGATTCGTCAGGGAGATTGGAGAGCGTTAAACAGGAGGAGTATGACCGAGCAAGAGCCAATCTGATAACGTACTGCACCCCTAAGGTCCTTAATGCTTCTCAATGGCCTTACCGTATTTGGAAATCTGAAACGCTTCTGCCTTGGCAAACTTACGAGCAACATTCAGGCATTTAATATTGTGAGTAGGGTTGCTTCTCGCTGCAGGCCGTCAGCGAGATTGAAGTAATTATTTATGAGGAAGATCGTTGTGGACTAGTCGACTAGATCGGCTATTTTATCAATAAGAGGCTGGCTGAGTCCAAGGATCAGGAGTTTTTTTGGGTTCTCGAGGTGGTGTCAACGAAATTTCTTCCCCACGCTGTGTGTAAAGTAACGTCAACCTGCTACCTTATGGCAGAGGGTAGTTGGAGACTCTCTGAAAGTCCACCACGAATCTCCCATGATGCTCTAAACCACTACGATAAATTTTCCAAATCACCCAGAGTATGGGGATTACACAGGCTAATCTAAGTGAATCGTTGAAGATGAATTTTCGATCTTCAGCCATGGGACACTTGGAATTTATGGAATTTGTTTTTAATAGAGTGTGTTGGCTCGTCAGAGAGATTTTAAATTAATTCGGTAAACAATACGAGCGATTCTTGGCCCACTGGGAAAGCCCTACACCGACAGAGACTTTTCAAATAGATTCAGATGAGTAAGGTTCCAGGAACGTCTAATGAGTTGATATTTTAGGGAGATAGGCAATTTGTCGGTCTGCCCGGGGCAAGAACGGCTAATGATTGAATAGCTTTTAAGTATCTTGAAGTAAAACATCGGAACTTCATCAATTTACCCCCTCAAATATCAAAACATTATAAACGTGGTAAACTTTTCCAATGTTTGGCTGTCAGAAGTTTTACGGATAATTTATACCGGACGTCTTAAATTAAGATGCTTTCACGATACTAGTTAGTTAAATGTGATGATTACTTCTTTAATTACCGCCATCGTAAATATATTTTTTTTAAATTGATTTTGTTCTAATTGACTAAATAATTTTTCATGCTCATAGATTAAAAAAAAAAAACGATAAAATCTCGTGAGAAAGAGAGAACAAAAACCAGTGGAATCGTGATTTGTAATTCGAGAAAACCGAGGTCGGTTTGCTGGAATAAACTGTGAAATAACGAATTCCATTAATTTGAGTATATTTTCATTCACTAAAATCGTTGAATAATGGAACTAAAAATTCATGGTCCCTCATAAAATGCAAACTACTCGCTGGGTCAAGAGAAGTAGAAACAAAAGTACTCACTACCCCGAATAATGTTGAATATGCAGGGTGCTCGTTGTCTTCCAATGCTGTTACTTGCCCAACATCCGAGTGTACCATAATCCCCATCCACTAGGGGTGTGTACTCTAAAATACTCGTGACGCCTTGATTTCTTGGTTTGGAATTTTGCACAGGCAGAACATCTCCCCTTGTTCCATTAAATGTCCAGGAAAAGCGTACTGTGTCACTTGGTAACGCCTCTACCTCACAGTAGAGTTTTACAACCTCACCCAGATCCACTGGGATGTCTGTTGATTCAAATCCAACACGGCATCTCGGGGCAACTGAAGTGGAAAACAATCATTTCAATTGTAAGAATAATTCCGTTATTTTTATTTAAAAATATTCTAACTTTCTGCATTTTAATCTTGGACATTGAAATACTTGTCCCCGACTTTATTTAAATTTAGAAAAATTAATTAACACTTTTTAAATAATTTTTGTCATTAAATTATAAATTATACAACAACGGTTAATTTAACAAATCTACACCGGAAAAAACAAACATATTCCAACTGTTTGCAAAGCTGAAATGAGCGAGACAAATTGAAAGCAATTTAATTATAACTCAGCCACTCAACAATTTGTACTAGTTATTAATCTTGTGAGATTAAAAGTTAAAAATTATTATTCCCAAAAATAAATGGTTCAACGAATGTTGTCATACCGAGAGCTTCAGTACTCCTGTATTTTTACCGAATATATAATATCGTATCGATCATTGCACTGATATATTTTTGGCAAAACTTACACTTCATGTGAATCCGAAGAGGTAAACTGCGTCCCTCACCGACTCTATTCCGAGCGTAACAGGTGTACTCCCCAGAGTGTCCAAGATTCAAGACCCTCAATGTCAAAGTGTTGGAGGCTATGAGAATTCCCGCTGTAACGTCATGCTCAAGTCGAGTGTCCTGAAATTGTAACGATAAACCTTATTTTATCATTCTCATCGTCTGACAGTATTCGAGAATAGAGACAGCCGTCATTTTGCCAAACATTTGCATACATCTGCCAGTTCCGGACAATCAGGGAAAATGAACTTCTCACTAGTTGATAAGTTCTAATAATACCACTCCAAATCAATTTCAATCACCTTGGGACATTATCCCCCCATTAAAATTCAACATTCAATTATGTCTATTCATATTACAATTACCACTTGGGGCTTGAATTGAGGATGAATACCAGATGTAGAAATCTGTGCCAATCCGTTTCGTATACATTTAGCTGTGAAATATTTGTCATCATGTCACTAGATTTGAATAATAGGAGCCACGCAGAAATGATCGATAGCGAGCGTTGGATGTATTACGTGCTATTTCC
This sequence comes from Psyttalia concolor, assembly GCA_030522845.1. Taxonomy (NCBI): domain Eukaryota; kingdom Metazoa; phylum Arthropoda; class Insecta; order Hymenoptera; family Braconidae; genus Psyttalia; species Psyttalia concolor. Next base: position 53,815 of record JAPYZM010000310.1, read on the forward strand.
CAAATGGCTGTCGCTATCAAGAAATATAACCCCTCGCGAGAGGCCAAAATAATGGAAGATTAATAATTGTCCTCTTTAATTCAGTGCAAAAATACTCGACAGTTAATTTCTTGAATTTTAACAATTCAAATATATTATTCAACTGGCCCAACTAATTCTCCCTCCCATCAACTGAGCTATTTTCTATCAATGGAAACCCTATAAATTCCTAATAATTCCTCATTTAGACTGCAGCATTTCTAACATTCATCAAAGCGAGCTGAAAACAGTGAAGGAGACATGAGAAGTCGCGGAATTCAAGAAACTGCTCAAGTATTCTTTTTGCGAGTGCAAAAGACTCGTCACAATATAACAAGCACAATGTACCCAGGTATGTCCCTACAATCTCGTAACAATACATCACAAATGATGAAAATGGACGAAATAACAATTCGCTGAGCATTCAACATTTGAAAAATCTTTCATATCTTGAAATTTCTCACTGAGGTACGTAGAATTGACGCCTCTCATATCGTCACATTTTTACAGTTACCATAGTCTATACAGTGTAAAATTTATCGAGCGCTCGAAATAGCTTTGGCACTCAGTCACGTATTCCACCGAGATTTTTATATCCTTTAACATCAACCTTTTTACGTTCCCAAAAAGGGAAGAAAAAAAAATAAACTCCTCCTCAGCGATGAATATTTCTAAATCGCCCTCAAGTTAGCGCGATAAAATTCATGCAGCTACATTTACATTACGGAATGAATAAAACTTTTATGCTTGCCAATGGTGAAATGTAAATTGAATGAAATGTAAAAAAAAAAAAATATTGAGGGAAAGGAAAATATTCTTTAAAAAAAATGTGAGAGCGATGTATAGTAATCCCTACATCCCTTAGATTTTCACGCACAATGAGTTGGCTTTTATATTCTCCAGGGTCTTGAGCATCGGGCGAAGCACAATTTTAACAGGACAACTGTTTTTTCTCCCCATCCTCATTTTTCTTTTTGCACGTGATCACGGCTCGTTGACGTCAACCCTTAACTCCACCATCCCTCTCGTCCTGTCCTTTCCCGAGCTCATGGACGATTAGGTATTCGACTCCCTCGTGAATTTTAGTTTCAGGGCAGTCATAGGCGAACATAATGCCAAATATTTATCTCCCTCAGCGTAGAGAACTCGAGCGGGTAATGGATAAGCACTTCTGTCTGAAGGATATATCCAGACTATGTGAGCGGGCACGACAAGTCCCAAGTGAACCGGTTAATCACTGTATTAAGTGAGACCACTCCCGAGACTATCATGTCTGGTAATGCACCGGGAAGCAGATAATCTGGCCATTGATAATTTCGAAATGTTCTTTTGACGAGTGAGACTGACGCTTCGGGCGGTTTTGGCCCTTTTTGGGCCCTTTACGCATCACTTCCAACACATTTTCGGCCCTTCAGCCACTTTTAAGGCCCTTTTTTGAATTTTTCTCCATAAAACTGCCGATATCTTGAAAACTATCAGGCGTAGCCTGAAAATTCGCACGGATTTGGAAAGCTGAGGAAATTTCCGATCGATATAGCTCCTCCCTTTTCATTTTTGGGAATTTTTTGAATTTTCGATTTTTTGACCACTGGGAGCCTCTGATTTTTGCGATTTTCGCCTGGCTGAACACATTTTTGGCGATATCTCAAAAAGTATTGATCCTATCGCCTCGGGGTTTGTTCCATTCGAAAGCTGAGCTCATTTCCCATCGATATAGGCTATTAATAAATTTTTAAAATGATTTTTTCATCCCTTTTTTGTCAATTTTACGATTTTCCGAAAAATTGCAAAAACGGTTCGAAAAATCATTTAAAAAATTCACTCAGACCCTATATCGATGGGAAATGAGCTCAGCTTTCGAATGGCGCAAACCCCGTGGCGATCGGAGCAATAGTTTTCGAGATATCGTCAAAAGAGTGTCGACTTTGGTAAAAATCGAAAGAATGGAAAGGGTCCCCCCTTTGATTTTTCGGCATTTCAGCCTGTTCTGCCAAAGTTCCGTCCGTCAACGATGTTGTTGCCGTCAATATTCCAGGATAATTGGTTGTTCCTTTTAAATAACTAATTTGATTTTTTTCAAAGCTGCCAATCGATTTCTCCTCATCAAAAACGAAGAAGTCCTCGGGGTTTTTATCCACCTCACAATAAATTTTTTTTCGCAAACACACCTGCACAAATTTTTCACCCGTAAGATGATGGAATGAAGTCGAGGTCACAGTCATCGATGCGTTGAATCATCGCCACAAGTGTAGCACAAGTGTACCAAACCTGAGTGGGACATTGATCGAGCTGCTTCTGGTTCGGAGAGTTATGTCAGTTGAAGTGCCTCATTTCCTTATGCGCACCAAACCCCTTCGAGAATTGGTGAGTATACCCGCGAGCGATATACCAACTGGATATGTGTCTCCCCAGAATTCTCTCCAATTTATCAACTGAAATTGGACTATAATGAGCCCCTCCTAATTCTTCTTGGAGATGTGTGTGTACTAATTGCGTCTATCACCGAGGACCCGTAATTTTTCGACAATTTATTATCAAAATTTTTGGAGTGAGCATGTGAAGTTGCTGGCGACATTCTGAATTTCCTGTTTCCACGTCATCTTGACGTGAATCTCCAACAACTTTTCAGAGGTAATGGAAGGGAAGAGAAAAAGGAAATGTGGAATGTAATGTGGCAGTTTGCATCGAGCAGAAGGTAAGTGGGCGTGGAAATTTGAAAAAGATGGTGGAACTTCCTCTATGGAGTTTGCCAATCTCCGTTTGAAAAATAAATATGTACATGAGTTCCATCAATACATTAAAAGCCGAGTAATTTCGCCTACTCGGTGTAGAATTGAAATAAAACATGAGCACCAGAGTCCTCCGGGCCTTCTTACGCCAGAGGGGGAGGCGAAAAAAAATTGAGGAAGGGGACGATGAAATGCTCAAAGGGAGCCCCCCCCCCCCACAAGAACTGGTACATCTAGACTCAAAAGCGGAAGTACATGGAATTCTCCACCTTGAGGTTGCTTGTTGAAACTCCAGGACACTGCCCCATTCAGGATTCTACTGTGCAGCAGCCGTCGAGAGAGCAGAGGTCCGGACGAGGATTAAGGATACGAGTTACGTATAGGACTACTCTTAACGAGGAAGATGGTCGCCAGCGGCGCGCCAAGACACTCAACGAGACTTTGGCTTTGTTCACCGGAGGAATACAAAGTAGCGCTGCTTATGGTCCGGAAAGTCCTTCCCAAACTTGTTTTTTACTGCACTTTTTTTTTCTCAGTCTGTCTTATTTATCTCGTATTTCTCTTTGTTTTGTAGCCATACTGGAGACAATCCCGGTGAATGATTCTTTTTTTTTTTTTGAGCGCTTGTTTGGGTATTTTCGCGGATTTGTTTTCAACAATAGAAACCATTTTCGTAGGTTAAATTGCTGGTGGATTACGATTTTTTATAATTATCTGCTGTGAATTATTGATGGGTCCTTGTGAACAGTTAAAACTCAAGTGCCCCAAACGAGTTTAATTGATCATGAATATTAATTAATATTACCGGTCATACTTAATTAGAGCTTGAAGGAATTAATTATTGAAATTGATCAATTCAATCATGAAGGATTTGTCTGCGTTACCCATTAGCCGAAATTGTAAATTATTAATTGAACATCATAAATTCACCCCCCCCCCCCCATTTGATGTTATTGATTTCGCTTGTTTTATTCAAAACTTTATTTCACATTAATCGTCAGACGTTATATTTGTTTTATCACTGAATTTATTTTCATCCAGAATTTATCACCAGTGAAATCATTCTTGAGTTCTCTTTACGAACCGGCTTTAAAAACTTTTTCACTTAATTTTTTTTTTTTTTTTGGAATTTCCACCACAATTTAGCAATCGTAATTCCCACTGCGGATGATCATTTTCTATGCACGGGTTAAATTTTCCGTGAATTCCCAATGGGCTCCTTGGTTATGACTGATGGCCCATCCCAACCGCAAGGACAAGACTTACACCACAACGATAAAATCTACGTTTTTATGAGGCATCTTGGGAGAAATGCCCACTTTGCAAATTATAAAGTATTTTATACTCTTTGGTCGTTTTATTTAAAATTTACCACGAATGCATTTCATCACCAGCAATTAAACCTTATTCTCATGAATTTTGAGATGGATTTTTATGAGAGAAATCCATTTATTTTACTTTCCAACAAATTTTCCGAATCTCATGCTTGCATTATTAGATTTCAAGATCTTTCTCTCCCTTATTTTTATTTTTAATTCCACTTTTACAATTTTTTATTTTGTTCTTACGCTGAACATCCGGCGGTTAATGCCACGGTAAAAGCAAGATGAGAGACCAAAAATGGGAAAATGGTGGAAATAAATAGAGCACCAGAGTAAGAGAGCGCCTACTAAGGAGGAATGCAGAGGGAAATAACAAAGATGAAAAATGAATGAAGAAAAGGGTAAATGAAGAAAAGCTACAATGGGATATTTTAACAGAAAAATCCATTGAAGCACGTACACTGTTAGTAATGGGGTTATTATTCAATCTCACAATTCAGAACCAGGGCTTGATGGAACTGCAATATCGATGAGAATTCAATTGTTGTTTTAATGAAAAATATATCAAGAGTGAAAACATAACGTGAAAAGTAGTATAGACTTTTCCAACTAGATATTCTTCGCAGTTAGTGTTTTATAAAATCCAGTTCAAAAGCTGCTTTCCTTCATTTGCCTTCGGTCACTCATTAAATTGTTATTATCAAGGGAAAAATAGATCAAAGAGATTTTTTTAAATCGTACTCACGTTATGATACCAGACGATCTCACTTGGTGGGGGATTACTCTGGACGTTGCAGATCAGTTTGAGGTCATCGCCTTCGCGGAGAGAGTCCAGGATATAGCCTACGGCGAGATGAGCTTGCACTATTGGTGCATCTGAAACAGTACATCAAAGATTTTTAATTAGTGAAAGTAATTAAATACTTAATGGATCATGGGGAGAATGGATCGATACAAAATCAATTTTCCTATCGGCGAACCCCCAATTTATAACATTGATAGACCATAATTTTTTTACTCTTCAAATCCGTTACTCAATAGTTCATTCAGACACACAATTTTTTTTTTAATGGTTTGTCTTTTGATAACTCTCTCAATCTATGATTACTGAAGGGGTCCCGCCATTCACTCTCCTCCGTTTGAAATACAATCAATATGACAGACATTGTGCGTAGTTTACATCAGAGTTTTTCAAACGCAACTGCACGTGTCCGTCAATATTTGAAAATTCCTTAATCCGAGAATATTGCCTATTGTCATTCGATTTTTTTTTCTCTCATGCTTCACGGGAAAAATAACAGATTGTTCCTACAAGAGGATGAAGTATTGCTAATTGCTTTCCGAATAGAAGTGTTAATAAACCCGTGAGAATTGAAATGGAAATCCATGATAAATAGCGACACTCGTGAAGAATGGGGGGGGGGGGGGGGGGGAAAAAAAAAACGATTTGTTGAGTGGGAAACCAGGGCGAGTGAAAATAAAACTATATCGGAAGCGTGAAGTAGCATTAATTGCTGGCGGCGAGTTCTTGGTAATTGAATTTGCCGTTTTGCAGACGGTTACTTTCAAGGATTATTCCAACGAGTTTACGAGGCGTCGGGCAAATGCTCCCCGTGGTTGGAATCGCTTGAACTTACGACCTTAATTAAAACAGTGTCATCCAAGACATTTTTTCGTCGTCAGAAGTAATAAAAGTCCACCAGTGGATAGCAGAAACACAGGTTCACCCTGCCTTTTAACAACTCGACTCAACAATTATGCCTTGATTTCGCTGAAATTTACATTGGTAATTTTTTTCCAACCGTTACTCACTCGCTGAATTTTATTTTCTTTCTTCTGCCT